>NEWO01000208.1:889935-935910 GCA_003013225.1 Phalaenopsis aphrodite
AATGTTGTGGCGGTGAATTTTATCTTGGTTGATTTTAGTTTTGGTTTTGGTTTTGGTTATGGTTATGTGGCTATCCTGATGGTTTTAGTTTTCATGTAGGGTGATCTCGTTGTTTAGCATGCAAATTTGCAGGTATAAAAGTACAGTATGAAAGTATAAAAAAGACAACGTTGAAAACTGTAAAAATATACCTAGCGAGTCTTCTCGTTCCACCACCTAAAAATTAAAATGCATGTTAAGGCAGTTTATATGAGAGACAAAAAGTAAGGCTTTTCCTAACCCTATGTCATATTTTGGTGAGTCCTTAAAAGTTTAATTAAGGATGATTTTATTAAGCAAAATATATTAAGTTTAGTAGATCTCTGAGGTGTCCAATAGATTTAGAGAAAGAAGTAGATCCATGCTACTCTCTCGCTCCCTGGTGGAAAATCCCGAGTTCTTTTTAAACTTATTATGTTGCTTAATAATTCATCCTATAAATACCCTTAATGTTCAATGAACCTTGGTGTCTCAATTATCCCTAAGAATAGGGTAATTTTCACTTATAATTTAAATTGAAAATTATGTGGGTGAAGGCCCTTAAAGAGGCAAGTTAATGTAATTTGAACACTTAGCCAAATTTTTAATCCTAATTGGGCTTAGTGGTGATTCAAGGATGTTTGATTTAATTATGTTTATTTCTCTAATCCTTGTTTAATCGATTTTTTTTTATCTAGCCTAAGTCACCACTTAAGCCCTTAAAACCTAGGTGAGTGTCTTAATTAGTTTTGAAAAGGGTTAAGCTTTAAGTGGTCATGATTTATGATTTAGATTCTATTTGAAAATCAAGATAGGGGTATTAAATTGATTAATTATCAGCTTCAAAAGTCATACCCCTAAATCTAGGATCATTTAATTTTAATAAACTTCCGAATTTTAATAATTTAGAAATTTATTAATCTTAATTAAGAAAGTGAAATTAGTTTTTACAAATTAATTAAGATTAGAGGTTACCCATCCCCTCCTTGACTTAAGCCTAAATGTTAATTAAGGCTAAATTTCCAAAATTGCACATTTTCCCCTAAGGCTCTAACACTTCATAATTTGTCAAATTTAATTCAAATGACTTTGAAATTTTTATCCTACCTCATTCAGGTGTTAATTAAGACATCAGATGAGAAAATGTGATTTTTCAAATTTTAATTTAATTTATGTAATTATTTTTATGCAAAAATAGGTTTTTTCAAAGAAAATTCCTAACTTCACCAAGGTAAATTATAATCCCTTGAAATTTTTACTGGAGGTAAGCCTAGACTAGAAAAGCCTTTGACAATATTTCATGTTTTTTTGAATTCTTTGTGATTTATTAGAATTATTTTAAGTAATGGGTTATTTAATAAAAATAAAATATTTAGGTAGTGAAAATTAAGTTTTGTATTTTTGAAAAATCTCTCTAAGGTCAGAAAATCCAGAGGAGCAAATTTTATATATTTTTTTATTTTCCTTTAATTTATTGGAATTATTTTAGTGAAAACTCATTTTTAGCCTTTAAAGATTATTTTTATGCTTTGAAATCAAATATCTTTATTTAGAAAATAGGAAAAAAATTCTAATTGTTCCTAAGTGATTAGGAAGCAATTTAGAACATTTCCATGAGTTTTATTTTTTTTAACTTTTTTGAATTTTTAATTATTTTAAATATTTAAAATAGGCTAAAAATCAAGTTTTTATTTTAAATAAAATTTTATTTTTATAAAATATCCCTAATCATAAAGAACTCAAAAAACTAAGTTTCATAATTTTTTGAGTTATATTTTGGTTTTCAAAAATCATTTAAATGTCAAAAGTGCTATTTATCTTTAAAAATCAACTTAAGTTATCAAATGAACTCAAAATATTTTCAACTTTTTATGATAAGTTCTCTGGATCATAAATCACAGTGAAGATAAAAAATCAAGTCATTTAAATGTTTAAATTTTCCAAAATTAATTATCTTAGTTATTTAATGTTTGTAAAATTTAAGGGCATTTTAAATGACTTGAGCCATGAAATTATTTCCAAAAGCTTCTCTAGTTATGGTGGACCTTCCAAAATTTTCTTAGAATTTTCTAATCAATATGATAATTTCCATGATTATTTTAAGGAAATAATGTGAAAAAACTTGAAAGATATGGATCTCTGTATGAGAACCTCATCTGACTTTAGAGAAATCAGAGGATGCTTCCCTTGATAGAGGCTACAACATGCCAAAATTTCAAGCCAAGGTGATGTGTCAATATGCATGGAGAATCAAATGATTTCAAATAGTGTTTAATTAATTAAAAATATTTTATGCATCAAATGAACTTGAAATTTTTCCACATTATTCTCCTCTGTTTACTGGGCAAGAGGGTCTTTTTTTTTATTTTTGTGATTTTTCTACACAAATTTATGTATTTTTGAAGTTTTGGGGATTAAATAAATAAGAAAATGCCCCTATTTTCCTACTTATCCATGTCAACCTCATACGGGTCGAACGGGCCACGTGTCGCTGTGTGATTGGCGCCTCCAGCCAGCTCATTCCCGCCCATCTCGGACCGCGGTATGTACGACGCGATTAGGGCCACCCGATCAAAACACGCTCGATCTGACGGTCACGGGTCATCGTCCCAATTGAACTGGACCCAAAAACTATCCATTTTAAATTGCTAATATCTCACTCGATCATTAACGAAATTGAGTGAATTTTTTTTAAAATGCTCGTATTGATTAGTAGAACACATCCATACGGTTGATAAACTCTTAAATTGACTTTATATTCATGAATAATTAAAAGAAGCTCGGTTTAGGGTTAACTTTGAATACCTTAGTTCAAGAGGGGTAGCCTTGATTGGATGCTTGTAGAAGCTTTATGTGGGTACCAGAAGCCTAGGGATGGAGTCTCTGGTTGTGGTGAAATGCCTAGACCCAAATTCGATCAAGGCCGATTTGGGGGTTTGGTCGAACTCCACCTTAGGATGGTGGGCTGATTGGGCTTTTGTGGGGGATCTTCTTCTCTTGATGTTAGGATGGTGTGGGTGCAAGTAATTTGAATGTGGTGGAGGTTTGGAGGATGTCCAGTTTCGGCCTTGAAATTGAGCTCTAAGATTGAACTCAAGCAATGGATTTGAGTGGCTAAGGAAGGTTTGGTTAAGCTTAAGAGGTCTCCAAGAAGCTCTTGAAGAAGTTTTAGAGAGTCTCCCCAAAGAATTTCAAGCCCTCTCTCTCTTTTGCCATGGAGGGGGAGTTTAAATAAAATTGCCTAGGCTAGCTGTCAGGGCCAATTGAGGGGTGCATTTGGTTGCTTATGTGGACGGCAGAGAAGCTCCAATGAGCAGCTGGGCTGATTTGGCCTTTGGGTTTGAATTTGGTGAAAATCCCTTGGCTTGGCCATGGTTTTGGCCATTTTCCAGCCACCAAGGTGGCTGGCCGGCCAAGCATTGGTCACCTCTTGGCTCAGGGAATTCAGGGGGTGACTAATGATGATTATCTCCCAAGGGTAAGTGATGATGTTGGATATATTTCAAGTTAGGTCCAAAAATGGGTAAAATCCCTTAATTTGGGGATCCATTGGTCCATAGATTGTCATGGTGATTTTATGAGGGTTTAGCCTGGTCTTTAGGAAGGTTTTTGTGGCTGTGAAATCATTACTTTGGTGGCTTATACATGGTTAACTCAATTTTTGGTGAAAGGGTCCAAGTGAGTGAAAATGACCAAAGCTTGAGTTTGTGCTAGGCTAGCCATGTCAATTGGCCTAATTAATTATTTAATTTGGTGTATATGATCATAAGGAACAACTTTGGTGAAGGATGGAAGTGGTTTTGAACTCAATTTAAGGGTCAACTTGAGGGAATTTTGAACTTTAATCAATTTGGTCATGTTGGGCTAGGCTTGGGTCTAGCTTGGGTTAGCCTTGGGATAAGTCCAAATTGATTATTATAAATGGTCAATAGGGACCTCATTAAAAGTTTTTAACATGAATTGGATGCCAATTTGGAGGTCAATCAATTGGGTGAAATTTGGGGACTTAGCCAATTTGGAGGTTAAGACAATCAAATGGGACTAAATTTGAGAATTTTGGATTTAGGCCAAAATCAAATAGATTTAAGAGTTCACCAAGGCCAATTGATGGTTGATTTTGATGTATGTGAATGTTATAAATATTTTTCAACATTAATTGAGGCCAATTGACTAGGCTATGGGTTCAATTTGGTGAGATTAGGTCATATGGTCAAAATTGGGGTTTTGACCCAAATCAAAATTGGACTCAAATCATGGACCAATTGAGCTTGGATTTGGTTTATTTTAATCATATAAAAAGTGAATTTGAGTTTAGGCTTGAAATTGAGGTCAAATTGAGGTCAAATTGATGGACATTTGAATTGGATTTGGGGCAATTTGGGTCTTTAAAGGGCAATTTGGGGATTTTGGTTAAAGATGGTAAAATTGGCCAAATCGGGTCATATGGTAGTAGAGAGAAATGAAATTGGGAATATTTAGGATTTATTGGGATTTTCTAGGAATTTTTAGAATTTTGGGCTATGGAGGGGTATTTTGGTAATTTGGCGATGTTTTAGGGGTAAAAGGCCAAGATGGGTATTTTGGGAGAGTTGAGGTACCAACCATCACCAATAAGCTATGGACCAATGGAAACCCCATTTTGGGTCCTCTACATAGTGGTCCTAGCTAAACCATAGCCCTAAGGCTAGTAGGTTTAGAGGACCATCTACATGAGTATCCCAAAAGATCAAGGGATATAGGCTAGAAATTTGAGTTCAGGGTTGTGAGTGATTGTGGGTGCAAATAAGTGTAGTGAGTGCCTTAACTCCAGACCAACACCCAGAGTCAACCCTAAGATCCAACAATCCTAAGGGTGACTCATCTTGAGTTTTGCCGACAGTGACCCCACCTACTAAGTATTTAGAGGTTGAGAGCAATATGTGGAACTTCAAGTTGAGTGGAGAAAAGCTTTGGAATTTCTAATGGTGAGGGTTCCATGTCTAGTTTTCTAGGAATAGTCAACAGGAAAAGTCCTATGGCTAGACCCTAGACTACTAAAGAGGAAAAACTAAACCTCAACCAAAAATGAGGTCAACAGGCGCCATCGACGCCGCCGATGGCTGGTTTTTCCCAAGATTCCGAGCAAAATAAATACATAGGCTCACCGATGGTGCCTCAACCCCGCCGATGGCGAGACCAACAAGATGGCGGTTTCTGGAGTTTGAATGGCAGTTTTTGGCGGTTTTTGGGCGGGAGTTACCCTTTTAAACTCCCAAATTTGATTCCTAAGTTCATATTTCTCCCAAAAATAAAGTGAAACTCCACCAATTTCATTCCTATGGCATCCAATTCCCCTAATAAACCCATAATACGAGTGTTCAATCGGCGAAAGTTTATTAGTGCGAAAGCGCAGCGAATCTTCAACAAGGTACTGACGAAGAAAAGATTGATCAAGGAACGAGGATTCGTAAATCACTGATTGAATAATCCCTCGATGGCAATTGAAGAGATGATAGTACGGTGAAGATGGGAAGTGTTGTGCTATACTACCGTTGCCGTGGTTGTTCCTGTGGTGAAGGAATTTTATGCAAATTTGCATGGAATCAACCAGGGAGTCGTTTATGTGCGAGGTAGATGGATCAATTTCACTCCTGCATGAATCAATGAATTATACATTATTGAGAACGTTCCTGTCTGCCACTATTCTAACTTCATCCCAACAAGAAACTAGAGGAATGAGATTTATCAAGATTTAACGGACGAAACTGAAGACTGGGAAATGAGAGGAAATGGGTATGTTAGTTTTTCTGCAACACTCCTAAATCCCATTTCGAAACACTAGCACTTTTTCATTTCTGCGAAACTGTTACCGATAATGAAGATCGGTAAAGTTTCTAAAGAAAGTGTTATTATGAATTATTGCATCCAAAGGGGACTGCCAATTGATATTGGATCAATAATTATGAAGTCGGTTTTGGGTCCGATCGTTCATGGATCAACTTATGGGCTTGGACACCCTTCTACAATTTTCTCACTTTGCAGTCAGTTCCAAGTGTTCTACAAAAATTGGGAAAATGTACTTCTACCTTGGAAGCCTTTGGACCCAACTGAGAGATTCCCAGCTTTTGAAGATGAAAATGACATGGCTATTATAGTAGATCAAGCATCTCAGAATTCACTGTCAGTTCAACCCTTAGTTCCTGACAAGAATCTGGTGATCCTGCGCAGATTCAAGAAATTGGAGAAGGAGGTACAAAATGTCATGAATGCAATTAATAATATCTTTGATTTCTTCTATCATCTAGACTGAAGGATGAAAGAACATTTCTTTCACTCTAAAAATTTAGAAGATAGTTTGATACGGCTGATGAGGAGGAAGAAATTGATAGAAGAAGATTCTACTGAAGAATTTCCATACTGACCCTTCTACAACATCTTTGTTCATGTGCAATCAATGGGTGATCTCAGAGGAGAATCCAGTATTGAATCTAATGAATAGTAGATTTATATTGCTACATGTCTGTCTATGTGTGTAATTTAGTTTGAACTTTGCATTTACTTTGCTTTAGAATTATGTTTTTAGATCTCTGTATAGTTGAGACTAAGCATAGGATGTTTTGTTTTCAGCATTTTGAGTGTTGTGGCTTCGATTGCAATGCTGAATCAATGTATTGAGATTGAGAAAATACCAAACTTAGGTGTGTTATGTAACGTATATTGTACCCCTTGGAATTTATATATAAATGTGATGTTTTGTGTTGTGAAAGTTTATTTGTGATAAGTACATCATTTAATCACTTAAAATTATGTCTATAATGATTGAATGGATGTCGTTGAGGTTTGAAATTGATCGAAATTTCAAAAATCCAAAAATTGAACCAAATCAATAGAGCCTGCCGACGGCACCCTCGACGCCACCGACGGCGGATTTTTCCCGAAACTTAGGATATAATTTCAATAGAGACCGCCGACGGTGCCGAACACCCCGCTGACGGCTAGCTCGCCAAAAAAACACCTTTAATCGTGATTTTGACCATTCAACCGCCACTATTCATCATCCCCTTCCTCTGAAAAATGCGATTTTCGACCTAGGGCTTGAGAGATCTTAGATTGGGAGGTGATTTCAAGGCTTTTTGACACCAGATTTGATCATCTCCAGGTAAGAGCTTCACTCCAAACTAAAAATATTTGATTTTCACCATGAATTTCTTCCACATTGAGGAGATCCGGAAAATTTGAGAATGTGAAGAAATTATTGGGAAGAAATTCATGTAACTTAGTGCAGAACTCTTAGAATTACCTTTGGAAGCCATTATTTGAATATTTGAAGTATATTTTGGAATTTTTCTGTAATTGTGATTAGATTGAAATGGCTCAACATCAAAAAAAGTGAATTGAGTTTGACAAGTCTCACTTCGTTAATGTGAAGGCTCAGTCAAGATTTACTTCAGTATTTGAAGAAAAGAAGTGTATACAATATCAAGTTTTTGAAAGTCTGGGAGGAGAAATTGAACGAGTTATTACCGAGCGGAGGTGGGAAAAGTTTTGTTATACCACCAATAAAGCCCTTGCAAATATTGTGAAGTAATTTTACACCAACGTATTCTATTCTAAAGACGGAATCGTTTAAGTGTGGGATTTCCTGTTGAATTTACTGCCGTCCGCATTAACACCTTTTACAAAGTCCGAGACTCTTATAGCTGCCAATATGAATCCTTCAATACAATGAAAGGCCCCCTGAATGATGTGATCAACTTTCTCACTAATGGGAAAGGAACATGGAAGATAAAGCAATGAGAATGGGTAAATTTTTCTACTTCTATGCTGAATGCCACCTCTAAGGCGTGGCATTATTTTATATCCTCTACTCTGTTACCGACTTATCATTATAGTGAGCTAGAGATAGAGCTATTTTGAATTTCTGTATTCAGAATAACAGAACTATAAATGTGGGGAGAATTATTTTTTAGAATATATTGACTACGGCAAGAAGTGAAACAAGTGGAGGTCTAGGACATCCTGACCTTATTTATGCACTTTGTAGAGTCTCTGGAGTGGAAGCTAAAGGAGAACCCATTAGTAAAGCCAATTTGAAAACTTATGAATCCCATGAGAAATGGAGAACTGGAAGTAAGAGTCAAGAACCTTCTACTAGTAGATATGTCCCATCTACAAGTTATGACCTCCCACCTTCTAGTTCCCCTACTCTGACTGATTTGATGAATGAGTTAACCTTGCAGCGGAAGAGCATAGAATTGATAAATGAAAGGATTGGAGTTTTAGAACATCGACATGATTATGATAGTGAGTACTTTCAAAGGCATTCAAATTTTGAGATAGCTTACTATGAAGCTCAGACCCGATACTGCAGAGGTGAGCCTGATGTTACTTTCCCTGAGTGCCCCCGATATACTCAGTATCAGCCCGATCCACCTGTTGATGAAGGAGACAAAGACATAGTTCAGGATTTTGATATCTGAATGTAATTGATGTACTTGTACTTGTACTTTTATTTTTATGATCTTTTGTAATAGAAATGGATGTTTGTGTATTTGGACTTTCATTTTTATTGTTATGTTGCACTTGGATAATTTTTAATTTTTGTTATAAAGTTAATGTGGTAGTTAAATTTGTATGTGTAGTATAATAGATGTTGAGTAGTATTTTGTAATGTAATGTGATTTTTATTTTGCATTTTAATTGTAATTGTTTTGTTTAATATTGTGGTTGTGTTAAGAAATATTGTGCTTGTTTAATGTTTTAGTTTTATACTTATTTTAAAATTTTATTACCCAAAAATTTCTCTAATGATTTATATGTGTAGAAAGCTCCTAATATTACAGACCAGGTGAAGTAGAAATTTTGATAAGGACTGCAAAAATTTCAGAATGATAAAAATGCCTAAAATACTGAAGTATGATTTATATTTAGAGTTTTTCTTTCCACCTGTACCATTTTATATTGAAAAATTTTAAGTTTGGGGAGCGAAGAAAAAGATTAACTATTAGATGTCCTCTATTTCAATATTTTCAAAAATTATTTATACGATTTAATGTAGTGAATTTAATTCAGGCAACTATATTTTGTAGTTATTTAAATATTATGGTAGATTTAAAGAAATATTTTTGTAATGAAAATTAATTTTGTAACTTAAGATGTTTAGAATAAGAGAATAAGATTATAGTTACCTATTTAAAGTAATGGAAACTATATTTTGAAGTATTAAGAATCTGGAAATTCATTTGAAAAGAAAAGATTGGGGCTCAATGATGTAAAAACTATGAAATATTTATAAGGTAAAGGAATGCTTTGAGTTTCAAATTTAAGGAAAGAAAGGTAATGTTCAAAATCATTAAAGGTTTTCTAGATATAGTAATCCTCACTTGAAAAAGGAAAAAGAAAGGATTAAAAATAATCCTTGAAAAGAAAAGAAAAATATATAGGATTGAAAGCAATCCAAATGAAAAAGAGAAAAGAAAGAAAAAAATTAAGGAATTGAGGAGAAGCTTGAGGATATGTCTAATCAAAAATTGGCTTCACTGGACCAACCTAAAGAGAAAACCTAAATACATTCCTGAACTTTTATCTATGGATTAGATCTTTTACTAGTAGAGTTCTCATGAAGTTCCTATCATTTGAATAATCTAAGTGACTTAATATTGCAACATATAGGCATTCTTGAAATGAATAGAAGACTAGAACTCTTACATTTGATGACTAGACAATCTTGTAGCTACTGAGTTAATTTAATTACTTGATTTTTTTTTGAAAATCTCACTATGATATTTATCTGAATCAAACTTACACTATTTCTGAATTAAAACTTTACTATAGTAGATCAAAACTTTTATGTAGTGCTTAAATTACTTGAGGACAAGAAATAGTTAAGTTTGTGGGATTTTAACTAAAGGAAAATATGTTGAGATTTTCATACCTATTTTATACTGTTCTTGATGATATTGCACTTTAAAGAAAGGTATTTTTATGTTTTGTTGTAGGAATGAGGAATTAGGGTCATTGGAGCAAAAAGATGCAAAAAGGAGCAAATTTGGAGCAAAAAAGACCAAAATGTGAAGATTTGAACTAGGGCGCCGACGGCGCCGACAACGAGATTTTCCCGAGACTCCAGAATTAATTCACTTAGAAGGCCCGCCGACAGCGCCCTTCAGGCCGCCGACAGCGAGATCTGCGGTTATGTCCCATTAGGCATTGGATAAGGACGAATTTTTTAGAGTCCTTAGGCAACTCCTGGGAAAACTCATCCACATCTTTAAAGAGAAGACTTTGGTCAAAAATAGAGAGGAGAGACTCCAAATTTAAGTGTAAAAAAAGTGTAGAGAGTCTAAATTATGAGGAACTCTTCGAGAGATTGTAAGAGTGGAGGGAAAGTGAGAGATTTCTTCCTCCTTGCCACTTCGAAAAGGAATTTTGTGTGCTGTAAAGAAAGGAAGAGATTCAGAGGAGCTTCGAGGAGTTTTCTTGGAGAGAAATTAGAGATAAGTTTATTTATTGTTGTAGTTTGTATGACTTTGCTTTTATATATGAATTCTGAGTTTTGTTGCGTTTTCCCCATGAGATCTGAGTAGTTTTCTCTGTCTTTCTCCTTGTCTTGAGATTTGTGAAATGGTGGTTTGAATTGGTGAAGCCATGAAAATGTTTAAGAAATTGTGATGATCTTTTCACTCGATCTTAATTTACTTTCAATCTGGCCAATTGATTTATTAAAATATGTTGAGTTTTACAACTAAAGTGAAGATTACATCCAAGATTCAAGGAGGTCAAAGCCCTTGGAAGTTGGGTGCATATAAATAAGAAAATAAAATTATTGGGCATAGAATTGGAGATTTTAGAGTGACAGACTAAAATCCCCAATTTGATTTTATCGTTTGGGTGTTGAAGTGTAGATGTTAGCCCTCAGGCGAGGGGAACATGGGAGCTCCGAAGTGAAAGTCGGTATCTTCCCAACCTAGCCGCAGATTCAGTAAACAAGCGTAGGATTAGTCAATGTTCTTTATGCTTGGACCAAAGGGTAAATAATATGCATGCTCCTATTTAGCATAATACAAATTGAACTGATTCACTTTATCCATTCACTATAATTTCTTGACAAGGAGAAGGATGCTTTATTATATATTGAATATCACATTTGAGTCTTCATTAGTATGATTAGTTATTTAATAGTTATTAAAATTACATATTTATTTCAATTTCCTATTAGTGACAGATAAGTAAATTGAATTTTGTTGTTGCGATTAAAGTATTACTTTTCTAAAATCTTAGTTCGTAGTTCTAATATTACACCCTGTGGGATCGATATCTAGGACTCCATTAGAGCCCTATATTACTTGAGCGATACGTATACTTGCGTTGATAAGTGTGACTTTACAATCTTTAAATATTTATTACATCCATATTCATCGAATCTATAACTGTTATTAAGTTTTGGTACAGTTGCTGATGAATTAAATCTTTTAGGAGTACTATTAAATATTTATATTTTTAAGCATATATAAAGTCGCAGTCAGTATTAGCTGATTATGTTCATTTACAGTTACAGTTACTCCTCCTTTCTTAAGAACACAATTAATTGGACTAACCCATGCACTATTTGAAATAGGGTAGATAATTCCAGCATCTAACCACTTTAAAATTTCTTTCTTGAAAACTTCTTTCATAACAGGATTCAATATCCTTTGCGAATGAGCTCTGGGTTTGCAATTCTCTTCCATATGAATTCTATGCATACAAATTGAAGGGCTGATTCTTTTAGTATTAGCAATTGTCCATCCAAAGGCTTTCTTAAAATTTTTCAGAATTTTCATCAACCTTTCATCTTCTTCCATTGTTAATTTTAAGAAAATTATAACAGGTAAAGTAGAGGAATCTCCTAAAAAGGAATATTTTAAATGATCAGGAAGTAACTTCAACTCTAGTTCTGGAGGTTTTTCAATAGATGGACAAAATGATTTATCTTTTTCTATCGTGTCCAAAACTTCAAAACTTTCTCGAACATAGTTTGAATCTTCCTTAAAAAGATCTTCACATTGATCTAATTCCTCTTCTTGCTCGTGTTCCAAAACTTTTTCTTCAAATTTTTTTTCATCTTGAAATGGCAATCACTTAGATATCTTACATCCATTCTATAACTTTCATCATCTTTACCTTTTGTAGGGTATTTCATTGATCTTAAAATGTTAAAAATAACAGTTTGATTGTTGACGCGCATTGTTAATTCCCATTTCTCCACATCTATCATTGCTCTTCGTGTGGCTAGGAAAGGTCTCCCCAAAATGATAGGTTTCTCTTTATCTTCCTCCATATCTAGCACAATGAAATCAACAGAAAAGATAAATTGATCCACTTTCACTAGGACATCTTCTATAACTCCTTTAGGGTATGTTATCGAACGATCTGTTAACTACAGAGTTAGAGTAGTAGGGGTTATTTCTCCTAACCCTAATCTTTTAAATATTGATAATGGCATAAGGTTAATGCTTGCAACTAAATGACATAAAGCTTTCCCATAAAAGTTGTCTCCTGTTGCACATAGAATTGTAAAGCTACCAACATCTTTAAGCTTTTCAAGAAGCTTCTTCTGAATTATCCCATTGCACTCCTCACTAAGTGCAACAGTCTCATTATCTTCAAACTTCCTTTCCTGTTGAAAATATCCTTCATAAACTTTCCATAGCTTAGCATTTGTTCTAAGGCTTCAGCAAATGGAATATTAATTGTAAGCTTCTTAAATATTTCCAAAAATTTTGAAAATTGCTTATCCAACTTCTACTGATGAAATCTCTGAGGAAATGAAGGTGGTGGTTTTTCCAAATCAATTTTCAGCGGAGAAATAGGTCTCTCAAAATCTTTTGGAGTGTCCTTTTTTTATTCTTCAATTTCTTCTCTCTCTACTTCAATTTCTTTTTAAACCAGATCTTCCAACTCTCTTCCTCTTCTAAGTTGAATGGCTTTTACTTATTCTTTATTCTGGTCTTTTGGATTTGATTCAGTATTACTAGGAAGTGTTCCTTAGGATATATTACTTAATGAATTTGTTTTTTTTCCCAAGTTGATTCTTGATATTTCTAATTGTAGCTCTTGACTTTGTAATTGATTTTCCATTTGTAACATCACTTCTTTTATAGATAACTTCTTCTCTTTAAACTGTGTATTACTATTGAAACTTGGAGGATAGGTAGATCTATAATTTTTATTCCCTTGGTTGTTCCAGTTTCCAATGGGTTTCCTTGGTTGTTCCCCCATTACTGATTATTACCACCCTAATTGTTATTTCAGTTAAAGTTGGGTTGGTTCTTCCAACCTGGGTTATAATAATTTGAATATGGGTTATTCTGCTTATTATTAATGGCATTACAAGTTTCTAATGATGCTTGAAAATCTACCATTTGGCCTAATGAATTCTCTTCAATCAAGGAAATTGGTTGAGAAAAATTCATTCTAAATTGGTCTAACTTCCTTAAAATTGCAACAACTTGATTTGCTAACATGGTAAATGCATCAATTTCATGAATGTTGGCTACTTTCTTAGGATTTACCCTCTCAGAAGGCCATTGAAAATTATTTGTAGTCATTTCTTCAATTAAAGCATAAGCATCATGAAATGGTTTTGACATCAATGAACCGCCAGCAGCGGCATCGATAATTGATCTAAGAGATCCAACAAATCCATTATAAAAAGTTTGAATTATTAACCAATCTGGTATAACATGGATCTCTCCCATGCTTCATAAATAGATTTCCCTTTAAATTGCTTAAAACATGTAATATCATTTCTAAGCTCCGCAGTTTTTCATGGTGGAAAATATTTAGCAAAAATTTTTTTTGCTAAATCACCCCAAGTTCTGATAGATTTAGATGCTAACGAATTCAACCACATATTAGCTTTATCCCTCAGTGAAAAAGAAAATAACCTAAGTCTTATGACATCATCTGATACACCATCGTATTTAAATATAGCGCACAATTCTAGAAAATTGGCAAGATGTAAATTTGGATCTTTAGTTGGTGATCCCCCAAACTGATTATTTGATACCATTTGGATAATAGCAGGTTTAAGCTCAAATGAGTTAGCCACTAAAGTAGGTTTTTGAATACTACAATGAAGTTCATCTACAATAGGGTTGGCATAATTTCTTAAAGGTCTGAACTCTTTGATGAATTTCAACATTTTGATTATTTTGGTCTGCCATTTCTATAATTTTTTTTGGATTTTTCAAAATTTATAATTTTGTTGATTTTCTTGATTTTTCAAATAGTTCTTTCTAATTCATAATCGTAGAAAATTTGCTAACATACAATGAAGTTCATCTACAACTAGTCCTTCAGAACCTAAACTATGCATACACTAACATATAATAAAATAAAATAAAATTCAAAACATACATAGAAAATAAGATACAATACTTAAAGTTTAAATAAGACTTCTAAAATTAGAAATTTTTCTTTCGATTCCGTAACGACAGCACCAAAAACTTGATCGCTTTTGATAATACTAATATGCAAAGTACAACAATAAATTAGATTATCTTTCACTTATATTTCCTTACTTTACAACAAAACAAAAAACTTGATCCTGAAGAAAAATAAGAATTTAAATTTTAATTTATATAAATTGGGATACTACGCAAGTATATGTATCGTTATCAAGTAATATAGGACTTTTTGATTAAGAATTAAATATCGAACCCATAAAGAATTTATACAATATGCACTTTTAGAAAACTTTTTTTAAAAAAAAAAGAGAATTACTTAAATTGAATATATTTTCCAGTAATAAAAATTCAAATATTTTTGGTATTTTTGATATTTTAACAAAATATTAACAACTTAAAAAGATAACTAGAGTTTTGTAGATGAAAAGCACTTAATAAGAAAAATATATTTCTTCTTATCATGAATCAGTAATAAAAATAGGAATTCTGTTGTGGAAGTATGCAAATTGTGTTGTGCCAAATAGGAACAATAATATTCTTTACCCTTACTAGTGATGTCATAAAGAACATTGGCTAATTTAAAGTTTGAATAGTTCTGAAGACCGGCTAGGTAAGGAAGATACTAGCTCTCATTCTAGAGTTCCCTCAATGTTCTCCACCTGGGGGCTAACATTCTCGTATCAGAACCTAACATAATAAACCAAGTTGGGGGCTTTAACCTGTCACATTAAAGTCCTCTAACTCTACGCCTATCAATGAATATTTCCCTATTTATTTGCACTCAATCATATGAACTACATTCTCCTTTATACAACCTCATGTGATTCTTTCCAATTGTTGACTGAGACAATACCAGCCTGGTTCTTACATTTTCTCACAACAGATTTTAACAATGGATTGGTCAAATCTAGAAGTAAATGAAGTGCATGGATTTAAATCATCACAACTTCTTTCAACATTAAAGATCAATACTCTCCATAATTTCTATCCAAAGCTTAATTACTTATCATTTTAAGAAGAAAGAAAAAGAAAACTACTCAGAATCCATGGAGAAAATAAAACCACACTTTAGTTTATAAGTAGAATTCATTATCAAACCAACAACAAGTATTCATTAAAACAAAAGAAGTCTCAAAACAAAATGATAAAAACTTATCTCAAGTTCTCCACCAAACTCTTGAAATTCCTTTGAATCTCTTCTCTTTACAATCACTCAAAATAAACTAACAAAAATGATAAAATAAAAGTAAAAGTGGTGCCTAAAAATCTCTCCCAATTAACTCCCTAAATGAGAACTTTCAAAACTTTCTAAGTATTTTCAGTACTCACACTTTTTTTGACCTTTTCAGGACTCTTTTCAAAGTCCTCTTTTCTTTCTTTTATAATTTTCCAAGAGGTGCCTTGGAAACTCTTCAAAATATGTCTAGATTTGATGTATTTCCCCAAGAAATGCATCCTTTCGTAATAATATTCGTCCATGGTGGTTATAACCACCTATTAAGCTAATGGGTGCCTCAAAAAGCTCTTCAAAATTTGCAAAAACCGACTTTACTCACTAGTAACAGCCACTGGCGCTTAAGTGCAGGACCTTTGGCGCTTAGGCGCGACATTCTCTGTTTAACTGACGCTTAAGCGTCGGATTTGGCGCTTAGCCGCCAAAACTCATTTGCACATGTTTCACATTTTTGCTCCAAATTTGATCATTTTTCACTCCTTTAAGTATTTTTTACCTTTTTATTTGTATCTGCAAGAAAAACACAAAAATACCTTTCATTAAAGATAATATCTCAAAAATAGGTATAAAAATGTGTCTAAAAACAGTACATATTTTAGGTGTATCAGTACCCATCTAATTAATATTTTTTTTGCATCACTATTTTGCATTAAATATTTTATAGCAGAGTGTTATATATGCACAACACATTTAGCTCCAATTAGATATGACCTAACGATACGCTTAAAAATGACTATTTTTTCATATATACTTCATGCTCAATTTTAATCATTTTTAATGATATTACACTATAAAGGAAGCTATTTTGAATATTTTTTGTTTCAGAGACAAGAAATGAGTTTTGGAAAAAAGAAGCAAAAACGGTGCAATTTGGAGCAAAAACGAGCAAGAAAAAATTATGTCCGGACACATTTTGATATGTCTTTCTATGATTAATCTCTTTTACTCTTCTTACACATTTTTGAATGAAATTAAACTATGAAGGAATATTGTTTTTATTCTTATTTTGTAGGTCTATGTGTTAGTAACGCAACATCTCTGAAACGAAACGAAATGGAGCTAAAACGGAGCCAAACAAAGCAAAATGGTAGAGCTGCGAGGGTGGGTGCCTACGGCGCCAGTGCCCAAAATGGTGGTGATAGTGCTCGAGACAGTTTGGACATGATCCTAGGTTAATTTCTATAAAATTTAATGTATTTGGATGCTTTTTGGAAGGTTTCTTAAGGCATCTCTTGGGAAATTCATCCCTACACTATAATAGAGTGCTTTTGTGCAGAAAAAATGATGTGTGTGAGTGGAAAAATGTGGAGAATGTTTAGGAATCTTAAAATAGGAGTAGAAATATAGATTTCTACCTCTTTGGAGAGATTGGTGAGGAGATTTTGAGAGAATCTGTAAGGGAATGTTCTAACATTGCATGGATGAGCGGGAGACTTTGTGGGAGAGATTTTCATATTTCTTTCAAGGGGAAAAGGCTAAGTATTGTGTTCTTCATTATCTTATGATTTTTAAACACTTATCTAGTGGATTTGCTTTGATTTAATGAAGTTTTTTTATTGTGTTTTGTTCGTGCTCTGTGATGTGTTTCGCTTACTCTTTCTTCTTTTTTGGAAATAGTGGCATGAGAAGTTTATGTCGTTATTTTTCTTTTACTTTTCTTTTGCAATGAGTAGGATTCATGTTTAGGACATTGGGATGCATGCTAGAAGAAATTTTAATTATAAATTGTGATGGTTTTTCAACTCTGCTCTTAATTTTGTTTTCGATCTGGTCAATTGAATTGTTAAAATATATTGTGAAACATATGATCCGAAAAATGGAGTATGAGTTCTACAAAGAAGTGAGAGTGACATTTAAGTACATGAAGGAGTATTTATTTCATGGGATTAAGTGCAAATAAATAAAGAAATATACTTTGTTGGGTGTATAATTAAGGATTTCTAGGGTGACAAACTAAAAATCCTCAATTCGATATTAGTGTTTAAAAACTAAAGATAGAGTTAGCCTTCAGGGGAAGGGAAGTAGGAGCTCTAGAGTGAGAGCCAGTATCCTCCTAGCCTAGCCACAGATTTAGGGACTAAACCTAAGATTAGCCAATGATTTTCTTTAACACTGAATCAGGTTAGAGAATTAAAATTTCTCCTATTTGACACATACAATATTTAATGTATCTCATTCCTTTACATTATCCAATTCGCTACATAAAATAGTAGTTTTTAACATCTTAAAATTCTCCAAACCAACTCATCCAAAAAGGGTTATCTTTATAATTAATATTTATATTTAAGAATATTTATTATCCTTACATTTAACATTCACATTTAGGAGTAGTTTCTAGATAAAACACCATTTTAATCAACATTCCAAACTAAGGACTAATAGTAGTAGACTGGAATTTGACTAAGGACATCTTTCCTCACTTCCTCATGGGATCGATATTCGGTGCTTAATCAGAAAGTCCTATATTTCCTAAAGTGATACGTGCACTAGTGTAGAACCCATAGTGTGTGAACTATTTATTATATTTTATAACATTTCAATTTTGTACATTAACTACTTAACATAAATTAGCTCAAGTTAATGACCATATTTTTTAAAACTAAATTATTGCGTAATTTCAGGATGGGTCAAGTTTTTGGCACTGTACCAAGGATTTAAACTGACATAAAACACGCAAAAAAACAAAAACACGCTACGGGCGCATCACCTAAACTTATCAAAAGCATAAATAATAGCTAATAACTCTCTTTCAGTAGTGACAATTAATTTGAGCATCATTTAGAGTTTTACTATGATAGTATATAACTTTAAAACTTCTGTCATATCTCTACCCTAAAATAGCTTCAATTGCATAATCACTTGCATCACACATTAGTTCGAACAATTTCTACTAATCAGTGGAAACAATTATAGGAGCAGTGATCAATTTTTCCTTCAACTTTTCAAAGGCATTGATGCACTCTTGATTAAAATTAAATTTTGTGTATTTTTCAAAAATTTAGCATAAAGGCTTTGTAATTTTTAAAATAACTTTAATAGACCGCCTATAAAAACCAACATGTCCTAAAAAAACTTCTAACTCCTCTTATAGTAGTAGGTGAAGGTAGGTTAGCTATAACTTAAATATTTGCCTGATCTACTTTCATTTGATTTTCTGAAATTTTATGCCCAAGTACAATTCCTCCTGCAACCATGAATTGACATTTTTCCCAGTTTAATACTAAATTTGTCTTTTCACATCATTTTAGAACTTTGTCTAAATGATTTAGACATATTTTAAATGAAGTTCCAAACACAAAAAAATCATCAATAAAGGCTTCTATTCCTTTTTTCAATTAAATCACTAAAAACTGGCATCATTCATCTTTAAAATGTCGCAGGTGCATTACATAAACCAAAGGGCATTCGTCGAAAAGAAAAAGTACAACAAGGACTAGTAAAAGTTGTCTTCTCTTGATCCTCTAGAGCAATTGATATTTGATGATAGCTAGTATATTCATCTAAAAAGTAAAAATATTTGTGTCCAGCAAGACTATCAAACATTTGGTCCAAAAGGGCAAAAAAGGTGACCTTTTCTGGTGGATGAAATTAATTTTCTATAATCAATGCTGATTTCTCATCCAGTGACTTGTTTTCTTGGTATTAATTCATTATTTTCATTCATTGCAACAGTCACACCCCTTTCTTAGGAACACAGTAAATTGGAGTCACCCAAGCACAGTCTAAAATAAGATATAATATTGCAGCATCTAACCATTTTAAATTCTCTTTCTTTAAAACTTTTTTCATCATAGGGTTTCATGTCCTTTGAGGATTAGTTTTTGGTTCATGACGTTCTTCCAATAAAATTTTATTCGTACAAATCGATGGACTGATTCCTTTAATATCAGCTAACATCCATCAAAAGCCTTTCTTATATCTTCTTAACGTTTTCCACAACTTTTGTTCTTGTGATTCAGTTAATTCTGATAATACAATAACTAGTAATGTGGATAAATCTCATAAAAAGTCATATTTTAAATGTGTAGGAAGTGTTTTAATTTCTAGTTCAAGATGTTTTATAATCGAAGAAATCAATTTTTTGTTATTATTTGTAGGATCTAACAACTCAAATTGTTCTTGAACATAATCCAATCCTTCATTACTCACTTCCATAGATTTATCTTGAATTATATCCTCATCCTCGTACTCCAAATATTCATCTGCAGTTTTCTTTTTAAATTTGTTCATGAAATATTCATTGCTTAAATAGTCTTTAATGTCCATTCTGAAACATTAATTATCTCTTCCTTTTGTTGGGTATTTCATTGACTTTGTAATATTAAATGTAACATCTTGATCACTAACTCTCATCGTTAATTCTTCTTTCTGCACATTTATCAAGGCTCTTCCAGTGGTAAGAAATTGTCTTTCTAAAATGATAGGAATTTTTTTATCTTGCTCCATATTTAACACAATAAAATTCACATGAAAGATAAATTTATCAACCTTTACCAAAACATCTTCTATAACTCATTTAGGATAAACAATCATACGAAATAAAATGTTTATTGTCAACTTCCTCAATATTTCCAAAATATTTGTAAATTGGTTATCTCAGTTATACTGCTTCAATCCTTGAGGAAATGGAGGGGGTGGTCTTTCTATAGTAATTTTCATTGGTTTGATAGGAATTTCTGACTTAAAATGAAAGTCTTCACTAGATTTTTCATTTTTCACCCCTTCTTTCTCAACTTCAACTTCAATTTCTTTTTGAACTTTTGTTTCCAATTCTTTTCCAGTTCTTAGTTAAATAGCCTTAATTTGCTCTTTATTCTGATCTTTAGAACTAACTTCAACATTACTAGGCAAAGTTCCTGGAGGTCTATTGCTAAGTGCAGTAGAAATACATCCCAACCGATTTTCCATGTTTCTAATTGCAGCTCCTTAACGTTGTAATTGTGTTCCTTGACTTTGTAATTGTGCTTCCATTTGCAATATTAATTCTTCCATTAACAATTTCTTCTCCTTAATCTATGAAATGCTATTGAAACATGGAGGGTAATAAGATTTATAATTAGAATTTCCCTGATTGTTGGAGTTTCCCAATAGGTTCGCAGCATTGTTCCCCCATTGCAGATTTACAACATTAGAGTTATTGTTACTCGAACTAAAATTTGGGTGATTTTTCCAACCAGAATTATAATAATAGGAATAAGGATTGTTAGATTGATCATTTATTGCATTTAAAGTCCATATGAAGATTGAGAATCTATCATTTATCCTAATGAATGTTCCTCAAACAAAGGATGTGTCTGAGAATAATTCATTCCATATTGATCTATCTTCTTTAATATTACATCAATTTGAGTAGCCAACATAGATATTGCATCAGAATTATAAATACTAGCTACTTTTTTTGGAGTTACCCTTACGGAGGTCCAATGAAAATTATTAGTAGTCATATCTTCAATTAAAGAATATGATTCATCAAATGGTTTTGATATTAATGATCCACCGACAGCAGCATCAGTTATGTATCTAAGATATTCAACCAATCCATTATAAAAAGTTTGAATTATTAACCAATCTAGTAAGGCATGGTGTGGACAGTTCCTAAGGAGATCTTTAAATCTTTTCCAAGCATCATAAATTGATTCTCCTTTAAATTGACAAAAAGATGCGATATCATTTCTAAGATTAATAGTTTCCGATGATGGGAAATATTTAGATATAAATTTTTGTGATAAGTCACCCCAAGTTTTGATAGATTTAGGTACTAACGAGTTCAACCACATCATAGTTTTATTTTTTTAATAAAAAAGGAAAATTCTAAGTTTGATAACATCATTCGATCTCCATCATATTTAAATCTAGCACACAATTCCAAAAAAAATTAGCAAGGTGTAAGTTAGCATATTCAGTTGATGTTCCCCCAAACTGATTAATTTACACCATTTACATAATGACAGGTTTAAGCTCAAAGGAATTGACAGCTACATTAGAGTTTTGTATACTCAAATGAATTTCATCTGTTGTAGGATTAGCATAATGTCTTAAAGGTCTCTGATGATGTTCATTTTTCATTCCAGAATTATTTAAGCTTGTAGCCATTTTGTTCAAATTATCTATCTCTTTTTGTTGTTTTTGAATTTTTCTAATAGTTTTTTCTAACTCTGAATCGTATGGTACTAAACCTACTAATCTTAAACTACGCATACACAAATATGATAAGAAATTAAAATAATCAAACACACCATAATATAATAATATTTAATTAAACTACAATAAGTTTTTTAGTTTAAATAAAATGTTCTAAATTATAAAGCATTTTATCATTACTCCCTGGCAACGACGCTAAAAACTTGATGTGACTCTTACCCATGAATTGAATGTGACTCTTACCTTATTGTAGAAAACTTTACCCTTTTAGATCTTATGTTTCTCAACAAATTTTAATATTTCAATTGGGCAGATCGAAAAGTAAATGAAGATCAAATTTTGAATCATCAAAATTTATTGTCATTTAAAATCTTACATAAACAAAATTAGTTTTTCACAAAACCATATCTCATTGTAAGAAAAAAGATAAAAAAGACTACTTAAAATTTATGAAAAGGATATGACAAAATATAGATTATATATATAAAAACAAGTTTACAAAATAAAGAAAAGAAAGAACACAAATTATCTCACACTCCTTCTCAAGCAAATCCCTTGAAGTTTCTTTTAAGCACTTTCTCTCTTTACAATCACCCTCAATTATCTCTTAGAAATGTAGTAGAGAAGAAATCTTTTACCCTCCCTCTCCTTTTACAATTCTTGAGAAAATCTTCTCTTCTCCCAAGACTTCTCTCTCACACGACCCTCTTCTCTTCAAACCTCTTGCCCCCTCTTCTTCTAGACTCCCCTCTCTTTTAATTAGGGCCAACCTTTATTTTAAAAAGAATTCAAAATTCCCTCTTTTTTCCCAAAAGGCACACCTCTTCACACCAAGAGAAGAGTCCCTTCATCTAAGAGACATATCTCTTCATTCAAGAGCCTTTCCAAAGTGTCTAGATGCATTGAATCACTCCATAGAGTGTTTGAATTGATTTGATCTTTCTAAAACCACTCAAAAATAGTCACTAACCTCCTAACTCCAACTTAATTAATCTCTGTCACTTCTAGCGCCAATTTTGGTGCCTCGACGCTAGCCTTCTGAAGTTCGCGTTGCTCTCTGAGTTCTGGCACCTCTAACACCAATTTTGGTGCCTTTGGTGCTGTTTCTCTATAAAATGGCAGATCTAGCGCCTCAGGCGCCAGCTCTTTGTAAAATGGCGCCTCTGGCGCTAGGATGCTAAAAAAATTCATTTTGGCTCCAAATTTTTTCTTTTTTGTTACTTTTTGCTCCAATGCCTAAAATCAATTACCTGCAACAAAATATGAAAATACTCTTCTTTAAAGTGAAATATCACCAAATTTAAACCTAAAATGAATACATAAAATTGCACATTATTTTGGTGTATCAGCAGGGGCAAAGCACTTGGTACTGATAGCACCTCCTAACATATTCCTTGCAATCAAGGGTCATTAAAGATCAATAATTGCCAATCTGCTTAATTTTTGTTTTCATCTTTAAACCTGATTGATGGGACCCAAAAATGTCCGTATGAACTCTAGCCATGATATTTTTGGCTTCATTCATATTGACTTATCAAAACCACATACGATCAATAGAGCAAATATACACATGATCAACAGAATATATGATCATAATAATAAATGAGAGTGCACTCCTTTGAATTTGAGAGGACAGGGAGCGATCATTGAGGAGAATTCCCTTTGTCAAATATGTGATGAAGACTTGGTGATAATCAACATATGACTCATCAGAAGCGTAAAGAATTATGCTTTTATCACCTAGTAGGGAGGCTTCTGAAGTGCTAATAAGGGCTGATAACAAATCCTTCCATTTTGTATCACTATTGTCATATGATCCTTAATAGAACTAGATAGTTTTTGGCTAGCTTTGCAAGAACGTTGGCTTTGCCATTGAGGTAATGAGGTATTTTGATCAAAGTCACATTAGGAATGTGCTCTAGCAATGCCATGAATCTTTTATGATATGCTAAGAGATCAAGCCCAAGGACTTTGTACGCCCCCAATACTTGGCTGATTATGAGTTGTCAGTCTCCTTATACTTTAATCTTTTTGGTAGTCATATGGATGACAATTTCCAACTCAAGAATCAAGTCTTCATGATCTACCTAGTTATTCGTAAATAGTTTTGTCAAGATATAAAAATAGTGAGGAATACCCTGCTTTGGGGATACGAAGATCAATCTGATCCCTATTTGTACTTTTAAGAGAGATCCTTGTGGTCCTTGCTTTGAGGGAAGATACCACATTAAATTATAATTCCCACTCAGGAGATTTGACGACCAAAAAGTGCTCATCGAGAAACTCATCGATCAACCACGAATCAATAAGGAATCGAGTGAGATGCTAGAAAGTTAACCAAAGCCTACCATTTGACTCTTCACTGAGGGACACATGAAACACTAAACTGTGATAACATCATGGTCTATCTACCTAATCGTCCAACCAATGTAAGATGAGTCATCAAGTACTTTAGGAGATATACCCTTGAGATCACATTAATATGATGTGTGAGAATGTATTTCCTCAATTTATGAACTAAAAATATCAATGCCATATAATTTTTCCCAATTGGCAGATACTTAATTTCAGTGGGGATGAAACATCGACTAAGATAGTATAAGATGTTATAATACTCTTCAATGTTAACTTGAGCTAAAAACACCGCCACTGGCTCATCTAGTGCGACAGTTACATATTGGTCAGTTTACATTGATAGAACATCACATAGATTTACAAAATAAACATGAGCATGGGCTAAGCTAACATAAAAAATGGAGAAGATCACATAGGGTTAAACATGGATCATGAGTTGAATTAATATAGGTAAACATAGTGATTGATTTTTTTCAATAAAACATAGGTGTATTTTGTCTAAAGTAAACATGCAATTTTTATGTATCATAATTTTATAACATGCACACTTATACATGTTCATGCATACACATATCAATACATAAACATACAAACCTGCATAAACATATACTTATACTTACATAAACATATACTTATACTAACATATCCCCATTAACCTTATCCTACCCTCCCCTCCCCTCCCATCTTAGTATATTTTACTTATTTGTTTTAAAAATTGGGTACGGTAAAAGAGCACCTTAGGTGAGTAGGTTAATGGGTAAAATAGATAAATTAATGACTTAATAGGTTAATTGGTTTCTTAATGAGTTAGTTAAATACTTAATGAGTTGGCTTATGCATTAGTGATTTAATTAAGATGTTAATAGGTTAATAAATGAGTTGGCGAGTAAATTAAGGAGTGAATGAGTAAATTAGTGTGCTAATAGGTTGAATACTGGCTTGATTAGTTAATTAATTAGTTTATTAAAGGTGTTAATTGGTTTAATTAGTATGTTTATTGGTTCATTAATAAGTTAATTAATTACTTAAAGTGTTAACTAAGTTAATTAATGTGTTGATTAATGTATAAGTCGTTGGCATGATATTTTAATGTGTTAGTGCTCCGTTTAGGAGGGTAAATGAGGATTATTGCTTGGTTAGGAGGAGTTTAGTGCATTAGTGCTAGGCTAGGAGGGGCTTAGTGGATTAAAATTTGGATGTGAGCTTAATTCAATTAATATCAGATAGGATGGGTTTAGTGAAATTATGATAGGTTATGGTGGGGACTGATAGGTTATTGTGGGGAAATGGGATTAACGTCAAAGTTTTGATAGTTTAAGTGGAGTTTTGTAAGTTTAGATTTGGTGTTGTATAGATTATTGAGTTAATGTTTTAATTAGGGTGAGTTTGGTGGCTTTGAAGTTTTGACCAGGTGACTTTAGGGTGCTAGGGTTTTGACCAAGAAGAAAAAGGAAGGAGAAAAAAAATGAACAAAAATTCGATGATTTACCATGACATACACATAATACAATGCAAAGGGAAGAAAAGCCCGATGATTTACAATGTAAAATAATAATAATAATAATAATAATAATAATAATAATAATAATAATTAACATCATAACCTAATTCATGAACTAACATTAATTCTAAGGTTAATTTTCATGTAACCTTTGAGTTAGAGAAAGATGATTTCATGGTTTTAATTTCATGCAAAGTTACTGAATAGAAATGGTAAGATGGTGTGCAAATTTACCTTCCTTTCTATTGGTGATCTTCTTACTTTCATGGATCTCCCTTGCTTGATTTTGTGGTGGAAAGATGATGGAGGTTCTGGGTTTAATGGTGGAAAAGTGGTGGATGAGGAGAGGAAAACCAAGAGGGAGAAGTGAGAAGGAGGATTTTGGTCAAGAGAGTGGAATCACAACTTAGGAGTGGTTTGGGGTAGGTTTTGAGAGAGTGGGGATGTTATGAAGGAGTTTGGAGGCAAAGGGAGTTAAGGGATTTGGGGAAAATTTCAAATGAGGGACGTGGAGGGAGATTTTAGAAAAAATGAAGGTATTTTGTGATTTAGCAAATTATGGTAGTTATGGTAGTTGTGGAAAAATTACAACTGAGCCTCATTTTGAGGATAATAAGAAATCCAATGGTTCAATCCATTTTGAAAACAGAGCTTGCTAATATGACCAATTAAAGTGGCTAGGTTGTTACAAGAAGGTTGGAAGTTGGTTATGGTAAAAATTTTGACTTTAGCTCCTTTGATGGAGAAAAATACAGGTGAAAGTTATGTTAGTGAAAGTGTGAAGTTATGTTAGTGAAAGTGTGTCCAAACCATTAGGATAGAGTAAATTAAAATTTTGAGTTTGAATTTTTTAATAATTTTACTGGTCCAAATTGTGTATATATAAATTTAAAACTACTTTTATTGAAATTCCAAGTTTTTTTGGAGTCATTTAAAGGTGGTTATGATCAAATTACGTTTAATTATCAAAAGTATCACTTTTCCTCTCTCCTGATTATTGTCGGCTAAACGAGCCTCTAAATGGAGTCAAAATTAGGTGAAGAGAAACTCAATTGAAAGTTTTCGATGATACAAATGTAATGATGAAGTCCATTTTAAAAAAAATAATGATTCATTAAAGTTTTTTTAGCACAATTTTAAGTAAAAATGATATTCAATGACTACCAAACTAGTTTGCATGGTCCTCCTGTGTTTATGAAGAACACACAACTTACAAAATATAATTTTAATCACCAGATTGATATGTGTGGAAAAAAAGATAATTTTAGGGTTGTGACAAAGCTATTGATGCATGAAAATTTGAATTGAAGAGTTTTACATAAAAATTATATCAAAGGATGATCGAATTTCTTGTATGGTATTTACATATGACAATAAGTCTCATGCAACTTTCAAAGTGAACTTCAGCTCTACAATGATTTTGAAAAAGAAATCAATAATCTGAACTTCAGTGATTAAGATCGTTTTTAGAACTATCTTTGAGTTTGGTTAAAATTGATTGTTTGAAAATTATTTTGAGTTAATTTTGACTTTTATTAAGTTTAAATACAATTTTTTAAATTTGGCTTTGCTCACCTCACGACTAAGCTCAAGTGAAGTCTAATTACGCTTAAGCCAGAGAAATGAGTTTGACCAAAAAAGAGGTCAACATGATGTATATCATTCAAATAGTGCTTGCCACTAAAATAATTTTTTAAATAATAGGATTAATAATTTTATATAGCACTTTCTTTCTATTAAAACAAAAATTTTTCACATATTTTTCATTTTCACTTGTGCATCAATCATGAAGCATCCATGTGGAAAACATGTACATCCATATTGTGTTTGCACTAGATCTATAATAATTGAGGAAAGAAAAATGAAGTTAATAAACTCGTAAGAAAATGTCAAATTGATTTAATATTAAAATAACTCATACTTATCCAAGAAAATTAAAATGTAATATATTTAAAATATATTTAAATTTAATAATTGAATTATTAAAGTATTCAAAAATTAATTTTCTCTTGTTATCTAAAACCCTTTTTATTTATCTTTCATATATTTTTTCCCGAATCAGACGACCAATTTGGACGCCGACCCTGAAAAAGGTTGAATTTTGAAGCCTCGAACCCATCCGCGTCTTTCAAATAAAGAAGAGGCGACTTTTCTTTGGAAAGAGCCGAACTTGCTTCTAATAGCAGAATGGAGAATCCGAAGCCTGAGGAGGTGAAGTTAGACAGCGACACGCCGGTGCGGGTTTACGCCGATGGCATATACGATCTCTTTCACTTTGGTCATGCTCGGGCCCTAGAGCAGGCCAAGAAGCTGTGAGGCCTTTTTCACGTCTATTCGTTTCCCCTTTGAGATGTGGACTTTGACTCTGATGATGGATAAGGCTTTCTGTTCTTGTTTGGATTTCTGTGATTTTCTTTAGTTGCTCCTCTGTGGCAGATATGATTAATTCTGTGTGTTAAGGAGTTTGCTTCTATGGTTATGCTCTAGATTTCGAATAACGAATCACTTCTATTTGTTACTTTTCTGTTCTTCTTATGGGGCTGTTTGGTAGCCGCTTTTAAGCAGGATTTACGCTAAATTCCGCCAAACGGCAAAAAAAGATGGCATAAATCCTACAGATTCTTAAATTCCGTTTTGCCTTCTTCCTTAAATCCGGGATGTATCAAATCCCGTAGGAAGCGGAATTTACGGGATTTAGAGAAGCTAAGGCGTGTGGCAAGAGTGGGATTTGTAAATCCTTTTAAATCCGATTAAACATACCAAACAGTTTTCAGGATTTAAAACCTTCGAGATTTCGTAAATCGGGATTTACAGGATTTACTGAATCCTATTCAAACTAAAACCTACTCGCAACTAAACACCCCAGGCGGGTGGTATTTTTGATGGTACTTAAAAAGATTAGTGTTGTATACATGTAATTTGGATGGATTTGGTGTTAGATTTGTAAAAAGGTAAGATTTTTTTGTTATGTATTTAAATCCCCTCGATATTTTAGTTGTTTGATTTGTTCTGAGAATGCATGCTGTTTTGGGGAAACAATGTTTTGGTTAGGATCCCTATGCCATCTCACTGATATAGTTAATGAAGTTGAATAGTTTATCCAATTTTGGTGAATTAAACCATCAGAACAGCTGATCAGGAACAATGCTTATATGCACACTTGTTTGTGGTTTTAGTTTTTCCTTATTGTCTTATAAAGTTAGATTTAGAGGAGCACTGACAAGATACTGGGATTGGTCAGGATAATCAATATGAGTGGATTATTGTAGCATTGGAGTATAACGAGTAGAGTTTGGCTCGAATCACCCTCATATTGAGCTTGAGTTTGAGCTTGATCTTGATTAGATAACATCAATAAAAAGATAAAAGAAAAGCCTAACTTCATTAATGAAAGAAAAACTCTGATTCTCCGATTATTTGTCCTGAGAATCGGAGTTTTTCTTTCATTAATGAAGTTAGGCTTTTCTTTTATCTTTTAATTGATGTTATCTTAATTTATTGAAATATAACCAAATATTATATGCTTGGACTGGAATTTTGTTATACTAATGTTTCTTTATTTGGTATCGATTCTTGAATACATTGTATCCAAGAAACATTTAGTCTTCAATTTTTCATTTTTTGAATAGTTATTAAGCTTTTCTCACTTAGAAATTTCACAAGTATTGAAGGAGCCAAGTTATGCTGGGCATTACCACCTTCTAGCTTCATATTGGTATTATTAATTGAACATTTGGAATTAATTGGACTTTAGATTTAAATTAAATTTTTTGAGCCCACTTGTTTTTTTTAGCTCAAGTTGTCTTTCGGCATTTATCAGCTTGAATAGGTTTCAAAGGGATGATTTTGTTACATTTATCGTCCATTTCCGGGTCCCAAGCCCCGCATGTGAAAAACGGAAGGTTGCATTAGATAGTTGAGAACTAGCATAAAATTTGTCAAAACAACATAACATGAATTCTTTAGATCACTGTGTAAATGTTAGAGCGTTCCCTGGAAGTGACACACTGTATGACCTGAATACAGTAAAAGGTGTGTAAGTGCCTCTACACATATGCCCCGAGTGTAGTGCCAAATACTCAAGGTTTTCCACATTTGCGGATGGATACAAGTAAAGAAATTAATCCATAAAGCTAATATTAGGATAGAATTTTGAAACATAAGTACTCTGACAGGTAAATTAATTGAATTAGTTAATATTATAGTTTATAGGATAAATATTCTATATATTCAATAAACTAAATGGGTTGGAGAAAAGGTTAAAGAGATTAATAGCTTAGGTTTTAAATTTTGGTATTCAAATAGGCAGACTAGAAATGCAGTTGTTATAATAGAAACTAAATGGGTTATTATAGCCTAGGTTTTAAATTTTGGTATTCAGGTAGGGGTCACACTAGAAATTCTATAGATAAGAGTTTGAAAAATAATATTGTAAAAATTAATAGAATTAAAGACAAAATTATATCTCTTAAGATTGTTGTTGATGATACGATTTTAAATATTGCAAGTGCTTATACAACTAAAGTAGGTTTAGATATAGATTTTAAAGAAAAAATATGGAATGAACTAAAAATTAATACAATTGATACCTCTTGAAAAAATAATTTTAATTGGAGGAGATTTAAACGAACATGTTGGTAGAGTGATAGAAGATTTTAGAAATATTCATGGTGGCTACGGTATTGGAGTGATTAATGAGGAAGGTCGAGTCATATTAGATTTTATTTTAGCGTATGATTTTGTTATTGCTAATACTTTATTTAAGAAAAGTGATGAACATATTATTACTAATTAGAATAAATCTAATAAAACAAATATTGATTATTTTCTTATGAGAAGAAGAGATAGTTGAGAATGTAAGGATTTTAAGATTATTTCATGTGAGAATTTAAGTACTCAACATCGATTATTAGTTCTGAATTTTAAAATAAAGAGTTATAAGATAAAAAATAATAGGAATTATTGTCATATAATTAGATTGAGACACCTAGAAGACACAAATAAAATTATTTTGACTAGTTAACTTCAAGATTTAAAGATTTTGGATGTTCATGAAGAAAGAAATTCTATGTGAAATAAAGTAGCCAACACTATTAAATAAGTGACAAGATGTATTTGGAGAATCAAAAGGAAATTCCTATAAATAAAAATCGTTGGTGGTGAAATAATAATGTGCAAAAAAATTAAATATAAGAAATTTTATTATAAAAACTGGTTTAAATGTAAAAGTTTAGAGAATTGAGAAAAATATAAGGTAGCTCGCAGGGAGTCTAAACGAATAATTTGTGATGCTAAAAACTCTACTTTTAATGAATTTTGTAATAAATTAGATACTAATGAGGGTTAAAAATATATGTATAAATTAGTCAAACAAAGAGAATAGAGAAGTAAAGATTTAACTCAAGTGTATTAAAGATGAAAGTTAAAAAGTACTTTTTTTACAAAAAGATATTCAACATAAATGGGTGAGCTGTTTTGATAAACTTTTCAATGAAGTTTTTGAAAATGCAATCTGCCTTAGTGATCTTAATATCATTAATAATAATAATATATTTTATTTTTATTTTCGCAGTAGTAAAAAAGAGGTTCAACAGGCTTTAAAGAAAGTCAAATGTGGAAAATCAGTAGGACCTGATGATATCCCACTTGAAGTGTGAAAACATTTAGGAGATTTGAGAATTTCTTGGTTTACTAAATGCTTTAATATTGTTTTAAAAATTAACAAGATGTTTGAGAAGTGGAGGAAGAGTATTTTGGTCCTCATTTTAAAGAATAAAGGGGTGAACAAAAGTATGTAAATTATAAAGGAATTAAGTTTGTTAAGGATGGAGCCTGGTTCAGTCCGCCCGTTCCCGCGCACATGCGAATACTTCCGCTCCCGTTCGCGAATGGTCGCAACTCTGCTATTCGCGAACTGCTTCTCTATCGCGAATAGTCGCGACGTCTCCCTTCCTGTTCATGATAAAAGGCATCCACACATGACTCTCCTCTTCAGTTCTAAGTCACAATTTTGTGATCTTCTTCGGGTTTCCTCTGGACAGAGGAAGAGAATGCAAACAGTAGTTCCTTGCGGTAGAAGGAAGAAGAAATAAGAAAAATATTGTTCTCCCTTGGCTTATTCTTGATGGCTTGTGGCAGAAGAAAACTTGGCTTTATTTCTCTTGTAAGTTTATCTTTTTCAGTGTATCTTGGTGTACAGAGAGAAGAACAGAGAGAGAAGAAGATATAATAATGAAGTGAGAGATTCCTCTTGTGAGTCGAGACGATCGACTGGTGTAAATTCCTCTAGTAAAATCCTCTGCAACTCCGTGGACATAGTCAATTTGCCGAACCACGTAAATCGGTGTGTTCTGTGTGTAACTGTTTTCTGTTGTGAATTTTCTCGTTCTATTTTTCGATTCGTCAAAGATCGTTTTTCTATTTTATTTATATATATATACCACAACAACTGATATATCTCACAACAACTGATATCAGAGCTTTGTTTAGATTTGAGGAAGAATGACGACTGCAAATGAAGTGAAAGTTTTAGAGAACAAGAAATTTGATGACACAGATTTTGGTTATTAGAGGATGAAGATAGAGGACTACCTCTATGAGAAGACACTTCATTTTTCATTTTTGGGGAAAAAAACTTAAAAGGATGGATGAGGTTGAGTGAAATTTGTTGGATCGACAAGTTTTGAGGGTTATTCGATTGACCCTATCAAGGTTTGTTGCACACAATGTCGTCATGGAGAGGACGATTGCATATCTCATGACAGCATTATCAGGTATGTATGAAAAGTCATCGGCGAATAACAAGATGTAATTGATAAAGAAGTTATTAAATATGAAGATGACATAAGGTGTTTTTGTTGCTCAACACCTGAGTGATTTCAATATTATCACAAATTAATTGTCTTCTGTTGAAATTGATTTTGATGATGAGATACGTGCGCTAATATTGTTGGCATATTGCCAAATAGTTGAGAAACTATGAAGATAGTAGTTAGCAGTTCTGCACGTAAATTTATACTGAAATGTGATGATATTCGTGATTTGATTTTGGCTGAGTAGGTGCGCAGGAAAGGTTCTGGAGAGATCTCATGTTTGAGTTTGACACTGAATGTTGATTTCAGAGGGAGATGACAGGACATGAACTCAAATAGAGGGATATCAAAATCAAAGTCTGGTCAGCTGACAACCTGCTGGAATTGTGGCAAGATTGTCCGCATAAAGAGGAACTGCAGAAATCTCAAGAATATGAAAAATGATAACGCAAATGTGGTATCTGAAGAAGTACATGATGCACTATTACTAGCAGTTCATAGTTCTGTTGATGATGAAAGTGAAGAGGAGAGTGAGTCCGGGGCGCTCATTTCTATTGTTCCACAGATAAATGATGAAGAACCACAGAACAATGAAGAAATCTTGCAACATGAAAGTTTGAGTTAATAAGAGTTGTCAGAACTTTCACTAGGGAAGAAAACATTATACAATAATTTGGTGTACCAGGTGAAGACTGAGTTTGATGGTAGTAAGAGGTACAAGATTAGACTTGTTGAAAAAGACTTTCAGCAAAATAGAATATTACCCATACAGTGAGAGTTGCAGGCAGAAACAAGAGTAATCTAGGAAATAACTTGGAGGTGCAAGGCTATGTGAACCCTGCTAATATGTTAATTGAGGGTGTTACTCTTGAGAAACTGAAAATATACATATCTTCAGTTGGTCTTCTAGAGTGAAGACAGAGGCTTTGAGTTGCAGAGTTGAAAGATACTTGTTTGAAGAGAAGGGCGACGCCGCCAGTAGAAGATATCGGTTTGAGGAAGGAGATGTTGCTGCCTGTGTACCAATCTCTAAGTGGAAGATTTGTTAAAGATGGAGCCCAATTCAGTCCGCCCGTTCCCATGCACACGCGAAGACTTCCTCTCTTGCTCTGTCGCGCGAACTTCCGCTCCCGTTCATGAAAGGTCGTGACCCTGCTGTTTGCAAACCGCTCCTCTGTAGCAAATAGTCACGATGTCTCCCTTCCTGTTCACGATAAAAGACATCCACGCACGACTCTCCTCTTTTGTTCTAAGTCATGATTTTGTGTTTTTCTTCGGGTTTCCTCGGGACAGAGGAAGAGAAGTGCAAACAGTAGTTCCTTGCGGTAGAAGGAAGAAGAAAGAAGAAAAAGATTGCTCTCCCTTGGCTTCTTCTTGGTGGCTTGTGGCAGAAGAGAAATTATGTTTATTTTTCTTCTAAATTTATTTTCTTCGATGTATCTCGGTGTAGAGTTTTTCCGGTGTATTTCGGTGTAGAGAGAGAAAAACAGAGAGATGAAGAGAGCAATGAAGTGAGAGATTCCTCTTTCAAGTCAAGACGACCGACTGGTGTAAATTCCTCATGTAGTAAAATCTTCTGCAACTCCGTGGACGTAAGCAATTTGCGGAACCACGTAAATCTGTTTGTTCTATGTGTTACTGTTTTCTGGTGTGAATTTTCTTGTTCTATTTTTCGCTTCGTCAAAGATAGTTCTTTTATTTTATTTCTATGTATTTGCCACAACAACTGGTATATCTCACAACAAAGTTTGTGCCATACTTTAAAATTATGGGAGAGGGTTATTGAACATATGTTAAGACGTGTTATTAAAATTTCTCATAATCAACTTATATTTATCCTTGGCAGGTCTACTATGGAAGCTATACATTTATTGAAAGATTTGATTGAGAAATACAGAGAGAATAAAGAGGATCTAAATATGATTTTTATTTATTTAGAAAAAGCTTAGATTAATGTTCCAAGAGAAATCCTTTGGATAGTTCTAGAGAAGAATGGTGTTGATATGACTTATATTCTAGTCATTAAAGATACGTATAATACAAGAGTTGTTACTTGTCTTTGAATAGGAGGATCGACCAAAAATTTTTCTATTTCAGTTGGATTACATTAGAGATCGGATGATCTTACTGGACATTTACAGAAGGATGTACCTTGGTTTATGTTTTTTGTTGATGATATTCTTTTTGTGGATAAGACTAGAGAAAGAGTTCAGGAAAAAACTTAAGTTATGGATGTCTCATTGGAGTCTAAAAGCCTTCGTTTGAGTAGAGCTAAAACTGAATATATGGAATGTAATTTTAGTAGTAGTACCTATGTGTGATCAAATCAAATCATTAAAAGGTGTGAACATTTTAGATATCTCGGTCTATTGTTCAAAATGATGGTGATATAGATGGGGGATGTTATTAGTAGAATTCAAGTTAAGTACCACTTAAACTGAAAGAAAATTTTGGTAGGATGGTGGTGAGACCTGCAATGCTCTATGACACAGAATGTTGGCCTTTAAAAGAGAAGCTTAAAACAAATTTAAGTTTGCCGAAATGAGAATGCTTAGGTGGATGAGTGACCTGACACTTAGGGACAAAATGTGAAATGAATATATCCCTGATAGGGTTGGTGTTGCTCCAGTGGCAGACAAAATTAGAAAGAGTCGTCTTAGATGGTTTGGTTACATTAAATGCTGACCATCTGAGGATCCAATTAGGAGAGTAGATGTTTTAGACTTGACCTATGTTAAGAAAGGTAGAGGTACACCTAGAAAGACTTGGGCATATTGTAAAAAAAATGACCTTAGTTTATTGGAATTAAACGAAAATATGACACTCAATATGGTGCAATGGAGAAAAAGGATTGATGCAACCGACCTTACATAGTGGGATAAAGGCTTATTGTTGTTGTTGAAAAGAAGCTTGTAAGATTATTTAATTTTGTTAAAATTTGTTGATGAATCGTGATATATTTTAAATTGTTGTTGTTGAACTATACATCATTCTGTTTTAATTGAAAACTGAAAACAAGCGAAGTATGATTATTTTAATTAGTAATTCACCAATACGCTATAAGTATACCTTATTTAAAAAATAGACATTGGGATGTACTTTATACAATCTCATTAAATAGGTTGTTACCAATAATCTACCCATGGGCTATTAAACAAATTATCATGGTTCATGGAACAATATTTTATTGAGTCCTTTTTTGGATCAAGAACGATCTTGCCATTATTGCCATTATTTTCTTATTGAGCCTTTATTTATTTATAAAATAGAGCACATCAAGATGGGCCAATTTTGATACACTTTTTCTTATCTACCTAGATTCACTTATTTCATTTTGACATGGCCATAATGGTGCAACATGACAATAATATTCTAATGTGCTTTAATACCTAGTAATGAATGAAGGATTGAGGCTCCAGTTGTTTTTATTTCTTGTTTGTTTTATTTTGCTCATCTTTTTAGCGCCATTGAATTCCATGGATTAAACAAAGGCATCCTATGTCTAATTCCTTCATTGTAAATGCAACATGTCATTTCTAAAGTGTTCAAGATGGATCAAGCAAATTGTTTGATTATTTTTGATAATTATGGATAACTCAAAACCTGCAAGGATAGGAATGAGTTGTGCTTGCATTTGGTTTAGATGTGAGTGCAATTCTTGGCAATGGTTTATGCAGGCCTTGTGGAGTATCAATATATTTGGTTGCTTACGGAGATCACTTGTGGTCGCAATCAATATGGTGCCGAATTCTTGTTGCCTATTTTTGATGGTGACGCTGTTACATTGAGTACTTGCATGTATTGTATCATCAATTTTTCATTTCAAAGTACACCACTGATACGGTTCTTCTAGTGAGATATCTAGCAGTTACCTTGGGGGGCAGCAAGGAGATTTTCAGCATTTGTTCGAGTTGGTATGGTCGGCTTTTATGATCAGCTTTTGATGTTATTTGTGTGAACTTGTCGTGATTGCGCTTGGCCCAAGAAGAGTTGTAGAGAGAAGTGTGATCCAAGGGAGTGCTGGAGGGACGGCTTGAACCCATAATTAAATTGCAGTTGCAAACCCTATACTATTTCTAACTTTTTCTCAATTCCTTTACAAATGATGTTCTTTGGTTTGGACAGTGATAAGGTTGAGAACAACAAACTTTTGAATTTGATTAGCGCTGAGATAAACTTTGCAAATTAAAGCACAGATCTGAATTTCTAGAGTTCAGCTTTGTCCAACAAAAATACCTATAGTATTTGTTGAACTGTAATTTTCAGACTGCTTTTTGTTAAGTATTCAAACCATGCTATAATAACCTTTTGACTTTTAATTATTTAGCTGGTATTATTGGAGCAGGCAAAATTTGTGGTTGGTTACAAATAGCGGCATATACTAGCCATTTGAATTAAAGAGGGAAACAAAATAAACTAGGGCGGGGGAGTTGACACATTTCTGTTTTCAAACAAGCAGCTTTTACCTGTTATATAACATAAAAAAGGCCCTGTAACAACAGTTTTTAAACATTGGACCACAAAGAATTACTACTGTATTAACATTGTTTGTGTGGATGTCATAAGGAACTTACATTTGTGAACCTTAAATTAGGCTAGGAAAAATGTTATTTGCTTACGTTTTTATGCGTAAAGGAAAAAAAAAGTACCCAATTTGTGCCCATGCATGACATGTAATAAATTGTTGGTTGATTACTTAATATAAAGTACACGTGGAAACCAGTATTTTCTTATGTTGGGATTGTGCTAATGTACTTATCTTGGGCTTGTCAGTTTCTTGGCAGTATTTGCTTTGAGGTAATTCCCTTCATGATGGCTGCATTGAGAAATGGTATCATATGGCTATGAATGTGGCAAAGTAACTCCTAGCAAATACAGCCAAGTTGACCTAAGTCTATCATATCCATTGAAAATTGAAAACAAGGCTTCCATATATTCTATTATATTAATGAATGAATCTGTGAATCAATAATTATTAGAACATTTTAAACTGAAGGGTTTGTGGTGTGAGGGAATGAGAGAGTCAACAGCAGAAAACATATCTTGCTTTTGCTCTCATATATTAAGGAACGAAATTGTGAATCAATATTTATTAGAACAAGCTATAAAAAGGATTTTTTTTGGGCCTAGAAACTGTATAAAAATTCAAAAAAATTAATGATGAACCACTAAGACAGCTCCTGTATCTATAAATGCTTAAAGTCTGAAACTTTGTTTTATTCTGATATTGACTTCAAATGCATGATGATAATAAAATTATAGAATATCTATCTGCTATTAAGAATATTATGCAGTGATGAAATAGACTACTTTTATTTTTGGCATTTCAAGTCTGCCCGGTTACTACTTGCAAGAATCTTTTTGTTTAAGTCTTATGTAGCCATTATTGGGATTTCTATTTCGGAATATTTGTATTCCTTAATCTTTAAATCTTGTTATGCAATAGTGTAAATTCTTTTTGGCTCCAACCTATAATTTGCATTTAAAAAAATAGTCTAATCTATGATTATCAAGGTTGTTTGCAAGTGTGGAGTTGGTGAGCATTTATAGACTAGTATCAAAGCTTAACATTGCTTGTACCATAGCTTTTAAGTGCCATAGTCTACATGTGGTCTTTTATATATTGACATTTTATTTTATCTTTAATGCTCTTGTAGAGGAGATTTTGATCTTAAAAGCTTATATTGAAATAAAATCAAAGTACTAGAAATATATGTTTATGCCTTTAGCTTGCTCACCGTAGTTTTTAAAAATTGCTAAAATCATATGCTTTTTTAATTCTGCTCAACCTATTATCTCCATGACGGTAAATAAAACTAAATTGGAGTATGAGAGACAATTTTAGGTACCATGTCACGTTCAAGTTAATGTATTTAATAGAGTTCTTCATGATTCTTAGTTCACATGAGTAGAAAATATCTAAAAAAGTTCACAAACACACACATACATGATAAATCAGCACTTACTGAATTTTGTTCAAATGTCTTATCAAGTTCAAGCTCATTCTTAAATGGCCCCAAAACAAACCTATACCATTACTTACTATGATTTAAAGCTTAATGGATTAATGCAATTCTCAAATAATATTTTTACTTAATAGTGATTACATAAATGAAAATAAAAGGCCGAGGTAGACCTAGGAAGACTTGGACTTATTGTATAAAAAATGATCTTAATTTACTAGAACTAAATGAAAATATGACATTAAATAGGACGCAATGGAGAAAAAGGATTCATGTAGCCGACCCCACGTAGTTGGATTAAGGCTTTGTTGTTGTTGTTGCTGTAGTGATTATATAACCTAGATAGTCAAAAATTTTTTAAACTGTAATAGGCTAGACTTATTGAAATAACACAAGCAATTAATTACATCATGTTTTTTACATATTTATACAACTTACTTTTTTTGAGATTTTAAAGTTTAGATAATCTTTAATTTTATCACTATCATTTATTGAAGATATTCTTTAATTTAAACATATTTTTTATTTTATCTAACTTTATTACTTTATTTAGTTTAAAAATATTATGATATAATAGATGCCATTGTTATCAAAATTTTAATCAATGTTCAATGCTAAATAGCCTTAGTAATATTTTTTATATAGGAACCAAAAATGAGCGTGATATTGAAGATGAAAATAGTAAATAATTAAACTCATTCACTCATCTATTACATGAACACATGATGCAATAAATTCAAGAACACAAAGTGGAATGTATTGGATGAATTTCTCAAGCATCAATAATGCAACATGAAAATTTTATAGTTTTAATATTTTATATAGGAAATTAGCAGATTAAAGGCTTTTTGGGGGTGGCCATCACTATTTGTAAAAATTGCTAGATAATTGTTATGATAAAAATATATTTTATGAGAAATCATATAGGTATTATAAATTTTATTTTTTTAAAACAAAGTCGTCTTAGATGGTTTGGTCACATTAAACGTCGACCATCTGATGATTCGATTAGGAGAGTGGATGTTTTAGATTCGACTTGTGTTAAGGAAGGCGAGGTAGACCAAGGAAGACCTGGGCTTATTGTATAAAAAATGATCTTAATTTACTAGAACTAAATGAAAACATGACACTAAATAGGACGCAATGGAGAAAAAGAATTCATGTAGCCTACCCCACGTAGTGGGACTAAGGCTTTGTTGTTGTTGCTGCAAAACAAAATCCAATATCAATTTTCTTACAACTATCATACTTTATATTGTGTTGTAAATTATTGCTTCTCACTATAAAAATTTATGAAAAGAAATAGTTGAACAAAAGTGTCGCAGTAGTTTGACAAGCTTAGCATTAAAAATGTTGCTTCAAATAAACCCTAACAAATGATGCAAACTAGAAAGATTTAATAAAGAAAAAATACTTGCACTTGTATGAAGTAATAACTAGAATAAGTGATGGCATTATTGATAGCTTGAAAGAAATGTCTTTTTTATAAAAATGATGAGTACTTGGTAAGGAAAAGTTTTAAAGTATTAAAAAGTGTTGAAATTTTTCTAATTTTCTGTAGTGCCGTGCTACATTACACATTACAATAATAAGTGCTATAGTGGGCTCACTTTCCAATTATAATAAAGAATTTAAAGCATGAGGATCAAGGCATTGTGCTGGTCGATCAATGTCTCGATGGCCATTGGATTGCAACTTGTGTGCTTCCCTTGGAGATCGTTGACCTCTTCTTTTCTTCCCTATTTTGTTTATCATGGCTTCTCTTGGAGGTACATATATAACTTTTTGTTTTTGAGAGTTTTTCTCCATTGTTTTTATTTTTTCAGAAGTTTCTTTTCATTATTTTTTTTTCATGATATTAGAGCAAGATTATGGTTTGTTTCAGCCTTTATTCTTTTTCTCTTAGGGTTAGGAGTTTCACTTCCATTGTTACTCCTCTTGTAGATACATATATAACTTTTTGTTCTTGAGAGCTTTTCTCAATTGTTTTTATTTTTTCAGAAGTTTCTTTTCATTATTTTATTTTTTGCATGATATTAGAGCAAGATTATGTTTTCCTTCAACCTTTGTTTTTTTCTCTTACAGTTAGGCATTTCACTTCCAATTTTATTTGTCTTATCCGATTCTCCTATTCACCATGTCTTGATTTTTTAACTTTTTAAAGGATCTATTAATGATTTATGATGAAAATTAGACCGAGGTGGAACTCCAAGAATTTCAAGAATTTTATTATTTGAACGTGAAAAATTATCTTGAATGGTCCCAAATCATTAAAAAACTTTCTAAAAGGAAATCTGACATTTTTTCTGTCTACCCCTAGAGCCTAAAGACCCAAAGCTTGTATTTTGGAAAGAAATTAGTTCCAAAATCAGTACATGATTGTGGAACACCATCCTATCGGAGATCAATGGGCATTCTATGTTTCTCTCCACTAAAATAGAGGTTTGTGATGCAACTAATTAAACCAACTCAAAAGGTGAATGATGCTCACTACTAATAAACAATTAATTTTCCTGTAATTGAATACTTTAAAGATGTGAATTGTTATTGACTATAGCTCAAGATGGCATACTATGAGGATGCGTAATTTGTGGAGTGAGAGTTATTGAGTTTCTAGCAGGACTCAATAATGAATTTGACCATATTCAAATTCTAATGGCTAGCAAAGAAAATCTTCCTTCTATGAATGAAGTTTCTTCTCATATACTTGCTGAAGAAGGTAGAAGCATGGTGATGATTAATTGTTCATCTCTCGAAATATCTGCCATGACACTTTTTCAATTCCAAAGTAAGAGATTTTCTATTATAAAATTTTCTCTAAAAGAAGGGTAAATATTTTTCCAAAAGTAATATTTATTGCAATTATTATTAAAAGTAAGGGCATATCAAAGGTAAATGTTGAGAGTTTTCAGAGAAAATCTCAAATTTATTGAGGAATTAAAGATGAAAATAAAAGAAAAATATGCCTGCCAGGTAGAGTCAAAAGGACGCAATTCATAGTATATTGATAAATTATAAAATTTTCTCAGTTTATTAGGAAAGTCATCTGGATCTTGCTCTCTTGCACAAAATGATACGATTCTTAATTTATATGTTTTTAGTAACTCTAATTAATTTTCCTTTTTTGCTTTTCTTGGATCATTGATTTAGAGCTATTGATTGCATGATAAATTGTCATTATATTTTAAACTTACAAACTCTCTCCGGACAATAAGAAAATGAATGCTACAAATGAATTTTTAACAATTATTGCAGGATAAGAAGAAATTTTAAATTTTCCCAACTGTACGCTCATGAACGTATTGCATGTCCCACACTTTGCAATTAGTTTGTTATCTGTTCAAAAATTTTCTAAAGATCATAATTGTAAAATCATTTTCTTTACTTATCATTGTGTTTTTCAAGAACTTGTTATGAGAAAGGCGATTGGATAAACTAGAGAAAAATATGGGTTATACCTTCTTGAGGATCAAGATTGGTTATCATACTCATTTATCTTTCATACAGCCGGCATCATCTGGACACCAATATATATTATGGCATCATTCTCTTAAAAATTATCAACATATATTTCCTTTCCTTTTTTTATAAATATATGTATTAAAAATTTTCATTGTGAAACTTGTGAAGTTGTCAAATCATTGTGTTTTTTTTCACGAATGTAACTCTAAAAACTGTAGTCTTTTTGTGTTAATTCATTTTGATATATTGAAACATCTAAAATTCCTATTATCTTTGGACTAATTGATTTTAGTACGTTTATTGATGATTGCATTCAAATGACATAAGTATGTTTAATTAAATAAAAAATTGATGTTAGCACTATATTTCTTATAATCACTGTAATGAGAGGAATCAATTGAAGTACAACAATAAAATTTATTCAGATTGATAATGCTCGTGATTATTTTTAATGAAATCATCATCATTCTTTCATATAATGGGTATTATTTTTTGCCTTTAACACTCATCAACAAAAGGACATGGTTGAAAGGAAAAATTGCCAACTTTTGAAGGTGATTAGGACTTTTTTCTCCACAATTATAGCCCAAAATAATATTGAGAAGAAGTTATTCTGATAGTTACCCTATTTAGTCAGTAGAATACTCTCTAGAGTAATTGATTCCAAAAAGTTTTTTAAATTATTTAGGAGAGTTCTTTTCTATTAGTAGCTTCCTAAAAATCCCTCCTAAAGTTATTGGATGTGTTATTTATGCTTATATTCATAAATAGCAAAGAGAAAAACTTGATCCTAGAGCTCTTAAGTGTGCATTTATAAGATATTTTGCTACACAAAAGGAATACAATAGCTATCACACCTAGAAATAGATTCTTCACTTTAATGGATGTCATTAATGAACTCATAGGGGAGAATTCCCAATTTGAAAATAAGTTTGATGATATTTTTTCCTGCTAACTCAAAATTCTGTAAATTTAAGTTTTGTAATAACTATTTCTTATTTGGTCTATACAAGAAGGAATAAGCTCAACTAGAATCTCCAACAAATTTAGAATTCAGAATCGTTACTAGGTAACACTGGTCAGTCCATTGCTATTCATTTATATTCTATCTCACAGGCGCTTCTTTTCATAAATTATTGTCCTCTAATAAGGCCTTTCTAATCAACATTAAATACTGAACACATTTTTATTTCATTAATTTTATTCAAGGCACTTGAAATAAAAGATAGAATGACACTATAAGAGAAAAGATGAATTCCTTAGAAAAAATATATATATAGGTGATCGTTGAATTACCAAATTATAAGAAGACTGTAAAATGCAAGTGAATTTTCACAACTAAATGCTAAGCAGATAAGAGACTAGAAATGTATAAAATCAGATTGGTAGCAAAATGACATATTCAATCATTTGTGGTTGATTATCAAGAAATATCCGCCTCATTGCAAAAAGCAACTTCATTCACATTCTAATATCCTTAGCAATAAATCATGGTTGGCCTATAAAATAATATAATATAAAAAAGTGATTCTTTGCTTCGCCGTCCCCCATCTATGCAATGCTGGGAAACTGTTATATATGTTTGCTCATTGAAAGTATGTAATCTCAAATTTTAGAACTATCCAGAGATGTCCGATGGAAGAATATCAATTTAGATTAATTGGGGTAGATTTCTCTATAGAATATATCTTGAGAAAGATTGCATTTCTTCATTGAAATTTATTTTCTTTCTTTATAATTGCCAAATATTAGGTGCTTTTGTTGATGAACTAATGGAGAAATGAATTATGCTATAATCTTCCCACTTTCTTCTAAAAATCATTAGAAAGATCATAGTATAATAGAGTTTTGTGATAATCATTGTGGTAATTGGTATTGATTGCCATTAAATAGGTTATAATCTTTTTTTCCGTTTATCCCAAAGGTTTATATAAATCTTTCCTTACTAATATTTATCCTCTACATATAAGTATTATGTATTATTGGAGAATATCATAAAGTTTCATTATAGAAGTCTTTTATAGGAATTATCTTTCTGCACTATGTTTAGAAGAAATGTATATTCTGTAGGAAACTATTTTCTTGTAAGTGATTTTCCTGCAATTTTATCCTGCACACAGATACTTATTAATTTTCTCTGATGATAAAATCTACTTACAAATTAGAAAATCAGGATAAGGGGAAATGTTGCTAGTATTCATCAAATTTTACTATCCTTTTCTTCTAATATTATGTTCACGTCTTTTGTTTGGTTTTTTGATATATTCTTATAGACGATTATTGCCAATAATTATATGAAATCTAATAAGTAAAAGTTAAGTTTTAAATAATTTATTTATTTAAATACGGCTATAAAGATGTGCTAATGGTGGAAGGGTGGGTGAGGCTGTGCGAAGGGTAAATGGTTCACTGGTGCTAACAAGTGTTTGGTAGCCTTTGGACAAAGGCTGTACCGTAGATTTTATGGAACTAATATTTTTGGCCATCAAATTTGGTCAGTTAATTTTTGTCATTTGAGTTAAAGCTATGTTTATTCATTTTGTTCTAATGCGTTTAGTCGTAGTGAGGAAATGCATTTGTGTTCTAATTAATTGTTGTCATGTTTCAGATTTCCAAATACTTACCTTCTTGTGGGATGCTGCAATGACGAACTTACTCATAGGTACAAGGGCAAGACTGTTATGACTGAGGATGAACGTTATGAGTCTCTTAGACATTGCAGGTACTTTAATTTATTATAGTCTGGGAAAGGACCTCATATAAACTTTACTAATGTTGTTTTTTAATCTCCCTTCACACCTTAACCTGATGGCAATAATACTATAATGTGAAGATTAAAATCGTTCAACTGAAAGTTCAATGATCTTCTCTCTGAGTGTTATTATATATGTTCTGCAATATGCTTGGAAATCTATGCAACTGAGGATGAAACGACCTTTTTCTTAATCTAGGTGGGTTGATGAAGTTATTCCAGATGCTCCTTGGGTGATCACTAAGGAGTTCCTAGACAAGCATAAGATTGATTTCGTAGCTCATGATTCTCTCCCGTAAGTTTTGTATTCTACTGCAAAAGTTATCAATTTTCAGCATTTTTGGACTCATCATTTTTTATTGCTTTTTTTTTTTTGTTCCCTCTTTTATTCTTAAGCGAGAGCACATGTTTTATTTTTACCATCCCTTTTGTTTTAGATATGCTGATGTCAGTGGAGCTGGAAAGGATGTTTATGAATTTGTAAGTTGATCGGTGTGTATTGTTAGCATGCTGTTCGTTCCTTTAATGTGCATGGTGTTCTTTCAATTGTTTATATGTTAACAGGTCTTTTATCACAGTTTTTTTTTACCTTTGACTATATCCTCGCAAATTCAGGTCAAATCAGTCGGAAAATTTAAGGAGACGAAGCGCACAGATGGTATCTCTACATCTGACATTATAATGAGGATGCTAAAAGATTACAATCAGTATGTGATGCGGAACTTGGCTCGTGGTTACACTAGGGAGGAACTTGGAGTCAGCTATGTGAAGGCATGTTTCTCCATTTTGTGCATACCTGTATGCTGTGGTATTGGTTAGTTGTAGGACACTGTCCTTGTATTTTGCAGGATCACTTGTCCCAATATGTTTTGAGTTTTTAATGATTATTTACCCTGTACTGTTGCTTGAAATTCCGTCATTTGGTTCAGGAAAAGAGGTTGAGAGTAAACATGGGTTTGGAAAAGTTGCTTGAAAAAATGAGGCAGCAGCAGGAAAAAGTAGGAGAGAAGGTAGCTGTTGTTTATTCATATATAATTCTATCAAACCTTTTTGTCAAGTTTGCACATTTCTTATTTTGAAGTTACTCTATAGTGATGTTCCTTAAAGTGACAGTCTAGCATTTTCTATGAAAAAGTGTGGCTGCACTCTGACTCCACATAGGGTTTGCTACTTGTCTCAGCTTTTTCAAATGGTTTCAGTTCAACTAATTTTCGCTGGTTCTGTGTCTTTCCAGTTTTTTTATATATACATACGTACATATATACATATACATACATATACATGTAGATACATATAGATATACATGTA
>NEWO01000208.1:940027-975021 GCA_003013225.1 Phalaenopsis aphrodite
ATAATATAATATATATATATATATATATATATATATATATATATATATATATATATATATATATATATACATATATATATATATATAAGTTTAGAAAAAAAATGAAATCCAACCGATCTCATATCTTTCATAGTTAAAATGAAAGAGCACTACAGAAGCTATATATCTATCCCGAAAGATAAATACAAGATTTGAGGGTGAGACTCGATCAAATAAACTAAGAAATATATGACATCCGTTTAATCTGCGAAACAATTTTATATTATAAAATAAAAAGTTTCCCTATTTAATAAGAAAAATTATATAGGGTTTATATTAAACTATGTTCGTTAAAATTTTTTATAAATGCAAGCCCTTATAGTTAATTACATTCAGATAATCGAAGTTATATAATAAAATTCTTAATTAAAATCAGGGGATATTATCTTCAAGAAGGTCAAAAGGATAGGACTTTTCAACGATATTGGACAAAAATGTGTGAAATAGGGATGACTCGAATTTGGAACATTTATTCTGGAATAAAAAAGAAGAATTAGGGGATGTCACAGATCGTGAGAAGAACCTCGACGACTTCTTAGTCTACCCTACTATTTGGCTTCAATTTAGAAGAGATATTTAAATGTTTCATTTGGCCAAAATTTTATTAATTAGGATTTACATTTGTGTAAAACAATCACACAAGTAGCCTGAAAGATGTGAGAATTTAGGCTGTGACGAACGACAACCTCAGAATCCTAAAACAAGTTAGGGCTTATATTATATAGCAGAGTTATGCAAAGGTCTAATGAAAAATTAGGATTTATGTCGCACTAGACGGACAACCTCGAAGTCCTATGACTTGTTGTTTAATTCTACAGAATGGTTCAACTGGTGTAGACATATTTTGCTGTTAAATATGGCCGTGCTGCCCACAATGCTAACACCAAGCTCCTCGTCGTGGCAAGTTTAAGTTTTCTAATATGTTTTCATGATATTAAATCAAGTACTTCCTAAGATCATGGTTATTTAATATTATGTGGATTGTTAAAGTTGATTAAAGCGACACCGGTTCGGTTCCTACGGTTCTCTCGTTCCGGCAACACTATTTTTTTTTCAGATTCACTTAATCTAAATGAATTTACTAAACTTAATGAGTTTCATACTTTCATTTAGACCGTGAGAAATCTCATTAGTTAACATAAGTTATCTCCTTCGAGGGATTCCCGATCATTCGATAGAGATCTTTTAATTTAGTTGCTGTTTTTTTTTGTTTTGTTTGTTGTTAAATTTTGAATTGTCTTATATTTTGGCTGTTGTGACGGTGAATTTTATCTTATTTTGATTTTTAGTTTTGTTTTTGACATGCAAAGTGATCTTAAGCATGCAAGAAAGAAACAAGAGGTACAAAAAGTAAATGCAATAACATAAAAACGTAACTGTCGATTCTTACCGCTCCATCTGAAAGGTTAGCTTTGACAACATGTATATAATTTTGCAAGGAATTCAAATTGCAGGAGTAGATGAATGTATAGCCACCAAACTCCGTGTATGACTTTATTGAGTCTCGTAAGATCTTAGTGAATGATTTTAGAACATGATATAACAAGTTCAATTTGTTCTTCAAAATATTCAAGAGATTTCATATTGCTCGGAGCATGACTCTGAATCACTTTAAAGATTTCTTGAAATATTTCGAGTTCATTTTGAACTTATCATATTGTTTTTTTAATCATTCAAGGTTAAGCTAAAGTTATGCCATTGCTTAAGGAAACTTGATTTTCTATTTATCCCGAGGCTAGGACATTCAATTAATCAATTGATATTTCATTTGACGGTTATGTGGGTGGATGTCCCTAAGACAAATATGAGTCATTAAAGGTTTTGGTACCTACCGTTCAAATTGGGATTGTAGTGTAAAAATGTGTTAATCATCAATCATGTTATCTTCTAAATCTGATCAAATGAGTTTAAACGTAAGCCTAAGTCACTACTAAGTCCTGAACAATCACAATAGGTGAAATGACAACTAGCAAAATTTTGATTTAGATGACATGCATTCTTATCGAGAGATCACATTGTAATCAATTATGGGCTTAAAATTAATGAAATATTATCTTCCTAAATCGAACCCATCACTTGAGAATCGTTTAATTTCGATTGATTTCCAGTTCATGATAATTAAAGAAATTACAATTTTATTTTTATTATAGAAAATGTGGCAAAGTGAGTTTCTACCTTTTAATCCCATTGTATTTCAGTTATCCAGACATTCCTTAAGATTAAAATTGCCCATTTTCTCTTTGATTAATCCTAAATTTTGATTAAGTACCTAAATCTAAAGTTATTACTTCACCATTCGAGTTCTTCACCTCATAACTCATTAATCAAAATTTAATTGACTTTAAGAATTTAGAGTGGTCTTATCCATGGTTCAATTAAAACATTAGAGGGGAAATGTGGATTTTTAAAATTTATTATAAACAATTATTTAAATTTAGAAAGTAGTATTTTTAAAATTAATTTACTGAACTATCCAAAATAAATTTTTTTTATATATGAGAAAATTATTAAAGGTTCCCTTTGGTTGGAGAAAACATTTAGACAAATGGAGCTGTGACAGAAAGTGCCCTGGTCTTCCCTGAATTTTGAACTCAAAATTGAGCTCTCACAGGGGATCGGGAGGGGAAAGTGGTGGGCTTAAACTTAGGAATTCTTCCTTGAAGAGTGTTTGGAAGCAATTGGACAGTCTTCCCAAGAAAATTTATTAGCTCATTTTTGGCCATGGAGGAGGTGGCTTAAATAGAGGGGCTTGGGGTGGACCTCAGTGCTCCAATTTGGGTCCAATTAATTACTTATGTGGAGGGCTGAAATGTGCCAAAGCTAATTGGAGCTGGCCAGCTTGGATGGGTGTAATGAGTTTTGATTCAAGGGGGGTGGCTCTCGATTTTTTGATTTTCCGGCCATTAGACCGGCCAACAGAGCCAGGGGTGGTGGCCAGAGAAGTCAGGGGAGCCAGGAGAGGGTTTATGATGATTAACTCCTAATACTCCTAATGGTTTGGTATGATGGCAAAAATTTCTTGGTTTAGGCCCAAAAAAGGATAAAATCCCCTAAATCAAGGGACCATTGGTCCATGGTTTCCATAGGGTGGGCTAGGTGGGTCTAGCCTGGTCACTAGGATCTATTTGGTGGTTGTGGTGTCATTAACACTTATTTGAGCAAGATGTTCATAGAATTTGTTGGAAAAACATAATGAGGGTCGGCCGATGAGACCAACCGTTCGGTCGAAAGATTTGTTTTGCTAAACACTTATTTGAGCAAGATGTTCACAGAATTGCTAGTATCGATCGAGATATTATCAATCTGATAGTTGCTTATCAAATTGGTAACAACGATGACATTATTATAGGGGTTTTCCTTCTTGGGCAAATCAACGTATGTGAAAGTGATTCATTGATGGGGGTTGAGCCTTGGTGTTGAGATAGCCAGACACAATTCTCCTGACTGGAGCCTCTTCTGCCTCGCATATCGGGAATAATAGCGATCTCTCCCAAAATTTCCGGTACCGCCCCACAATGTGTATGGTACTTGCTCTTATCAGTACAATTGATACATCTTCAACTAGGGCCTTAACCTACCTCCAAGAAGCTGCCCCGATTGCTAAGAACTATTTCAACATGGGCAAGGTCGTAAGGAGCAATGAGATCCGACTGCATCTAAATCACATAAGAGGTTTATGGAGATCATGCATGGCTTTGATTCGTGCCTTGTTTGAGTGGAGGATGCGATGAATGACATGGAAACTCAGATAAAAGATCTTTGACCAAAGGTGGATGGACTTGAGGAGGAGGACATCACCATCCATTCGAAGACTAGAGGTATGATGCTGCAACTGGAGGAATAATTAAAAGACCAAATGGCGAAGATGCGGGAGGACATGATGGGGAACTCCATTCTCACGAGGAAGAAATGAGCAACATACATGCTAGCTTGGAAAAAATGTGTGGAGACATTGCTATGCAAGAGAGCGCTAGCGACCATGCTTTTGAAGCCAAGCGCATCGAAGTGCCAAAGCCTTAGAGTTTTGGAAGAACTCGCAATGCGAAAGAAGTGGATAATTTTTTATGTGAACTTGAGCAATATTTTGGAGCCATGGGGATTATGGAAGAGGATGCAAAGATTTAATTTGCAACTCTTTATCTCTTCTATATCGCTATGTTGTGGTGAAGAAGAAGAAGAGAGGATATAGAGAAAAGTATGTGCACCATAGTCACCTTCGATGACTTCAAGGAAGAGCTTAAGAGACAATTTTATCCTGAGAATGCGGAGGATGAGGCTAGAGCCCTGTTGCGAAGGCTCAAACAAACAGGATCAATTTGGGAAAACATTAAGGAGTTTTTTTTTTGGTTGACATTCCTGACATATCAGAAAAAATGTGCTTTCTTGAACTTCATGGACGGACTACAACAGTGGGTGAAGACAGAGCTTAGGAGGCGCGGTGTGCAAGATCTTGCTACTACTATTGCGGTCGCCGAAAGCTTAATTGGCTACTCAAAAGAATCCACAAAGCTTAAAGATAAAAAGAGCACCTATAATAAAAGTGGGGGAGACAAAGGCCAACACAAAGGAAGAAACCTGCCACGAATCGACCTCATTCAAGGGCAAAGACAAAGGGAAGATTAATAACAACAAAGCTAAGTTGCATAACAACTGCTTCGTTTGTGGAGGACCCCATTGGACAAGGGATTGTTCTCAGAAGAAAGGCTTGAACGCTCTACTAGCGAGTTATCATGAGCAAGAAGCAAGAGGAAGTAATATGGTGGCACAAGTAGGGTCTATGCAACTGCTGAGTGGGATGCAAACTTCAACAAAACCCCAAGCGAAGGGGTTACGCTTTGTTGAGATGGTAATAGGTGGAAGACTGCTAGAATAATGGACACATGTACTTCTCAAAACTTCATCTCGGCCGAAGAAGCAAAAATGTTAGGTCTGCAAAACTAAATGAGGATTCTCTATCAAGGTAGTCAATTCAGCAGTAAGACCAATCCATGGACTAGCCAGAGGAGTAAAAACCAATATTGGAGCTTGGTCAGGCACATTTTATCTGTCATTCCATTGGATGATTTTAAAGTTATTCTAGGGCTAAACTGTTTGGATCAAACAAGAGCATTCCCAATATCCTTCGCCAATAGCATGTGTATTATGGAAGGCAATCAAATTTGCTTAGTACCAACAATAGGACTAGCGAACAAGAAGTTAAGATGTTATCAGCCATCCAAATTCACGAAGGACATCCAACAAATGGAGGGAAGCTACTTAAGTATTCTTCATTATGAAGAACTAAAGACCCAAAAAGATATGTCAAGGGAGGTAGCAACGGTAATTGATAACTATTAAAATGCTTTACTAAAGGAGCTACCACGAAGAAAGAAGATGAGCCATCAAAATAAGCTGGAGTCAGGGTCTTAGCCGCCTAGTCATGAAACCTTACTGCATGACACCTCTCTCCCCTACTACAGGGTATGAGAGAAAAAAGTCCAACTGTCTTCAAATTTGCTAAAATCCTAGAACGAGCAAAGGGAGTGAGCTCGTGCCACATTACATAAGACTGCAAGAATAAAGAAGTGAACAAACAAGAAAATGAGACATGAAGACACGTGGACAAAGAGATAATTGATGGTATCAAGTGGAAGGTGCAATGAGAGCATTGTGAGCTTAGATGGAGGAGAGTGTTACACACCTCCATCCCAACAAAGGGTGAGCCACATCTCTTTTGCCATTAGAAAGAATATTCTAGTGAAAACCCGAGAGAAAGAAGATAATCCAAGAGACTCTAGCCGACTCCATGGTATTCTAGATAATGTTGGAAGGGAAAAGATTTAAGGGGAACTCAAGGATAGCGTAGAAAGATCTAAGATCATGCATATATATACAAGAGTAATGTAGAACTATCTAGAAGTAGTTTTTTCTAATGTAACCTTGAAAGTTCCTAATGCTTGGCGGAGGACTATAAATAGAAGTCCCCCTCATTTGTATCCATCCAAGCTTTCTAGCTACCAAGTGTATTCTTTCATTCCTCAGTGTTTTGTTCTTTTCTTCAATACTTTCTGCCTACTTTTTCCTAGAGAGTTTTGGTGCTTACAAGTCCAAGCATTGCAAGTATTAGGTTGATTTAGTACTAAGGAAAAGTGCTAAAGTCGCACGAGAGACTTAAGAGAAGTATGTTCTTGATAGCAAGCTCTCAGTCTGCCCTTGCTTAACCTGCCATTGGGTTTGTTAGCTCTTAGGTGCTAGCAAACTGCTATAAATGTTTGCGATGCAGTAATGCGGCGATTAGAAACCCAGGCAAGATCTAGTAATCTCTGATTCCTGATTATATTGCTTGTATTATAGACCTATAATGATTTCAGATACAAGTATTCTAACTTTGAACGTGACCATTATATTATGTCCCTGTGATTTAAAGAGTTGCTTCAACATACGTATAATTTGAACCATGTAGGAAATTCTGCTTCAATCTTTTTGCTTATTAGAGCTCATCTTTTATGTTCAAACTATCGATAAATAATCTCCTCGCATCATTCTTATTTGTATGTTCGAATTAATTAGTATATATATTTAACATTCTAAATTATAAATGATGGTATCGAGTTTGGACACTAAGTCATACTATATAGGTGGCTGGACTTGGTCGTAGTTCATTAGGACATACAATGTAGCTGCTCTCATCTTTTTATTGCTTAGATATCGTGTACCATGTCTCTCTGATGGCTCTCCTGATATTAAAAATTTTGATAGTTCTGGCTGTGAAGGTATGCCACCTACAGTATGACCTATTTGATGTCCTTGCTCAAAATAATAGGATCATAAAGTAATTGTCTCCTGTAGTAAGTATGCTTCACATATCAATCCCTCTAGATGTGCTTTCTTAACCATTTTTTTAATTTTATTCAACAATCTGTAACACAGATATTTTTTATTAAATATGGTGGTAGTTCGATATGAAATATAATGTATCTCACAATTGTATACATCGAGAAGCATATTTCTCGAATGGATACATCCATATGTACTGTACTGGACCCCCATTATAATCTCATAATATAGATGTAGAAATAAATACTCTATAGAGTCAAATATACTAGGAGGAATCCCTTTCGAATGTATGTCTTTAATTTGTAGGCTTCTGGTGCTACCCGATAGTCAACAATGGATGGCCTCGTCCACGTTTAATCCAGCTTGCCAAACGCCTGGCCACGTGCAGCCGAGTTGCTTTTTTCATGACTAGGTCCCCTGAGTTGAAGGTCTTATCCTCAACATGCTAGTTGTAGTAGTGCGCTGTGGGTCTTTTAATTTCTTCTTGCCGGAGAGCCGACAGTGTTCGACTCTCCTTGGCTAAGTTAAGCGCCAGTGCCACTACTTTATCATTTGCCTTTTGCCCCTCGACCATGTTCTTTTCATTGAATGCGAAGGCTGCCATGACTCGTTGGTTGTGGAGGTTGTACTTGACCGACAACATGACCTTCATCTCATGTAATAACATGTAAGGAGTTTGACTGGTTGCAGTCGATGGGGTGATTCAGATGGCTCACAAGGTCGACGGAAGCATATTTGCATTGTTACCCTTCGCTCCTTTTACCTTCTTTTTTGTTAAGTTCAAAATGATCTTGTTTGTAGCTTTAGCTTGGCCATTTGTTTGAGGATGGTGTACTGTGGCGAATTTTAGACTAATGCTTTGGCTTGGCAGAAGGTCCTTTACTTCCTGATCAACAAATTGTGTCCCATTGTTGGTGATGAGTACCAAGGAGAGCCTGCACTGACAAATAACGTCCGTCCAGATGATGTCCCAGACAACTTCTATTGTAATCTGGGCTAGGTTTGGCTTTAATATATTTCACGAACTAGTTTACGATGACTCGGAGGAATTTGCGCTGATAGAAGGCGTAAATTTTTTGTGGATGTTGAGTCCCCAAAAGGCGAATGGCCAATGACTGAAGATCGGCTGTAGCTTGTGAGTTGGCTTGTGTTGCAAGGGCACATACTTGACACTGCTTACATCTCTAGAAAATTTCTCCGCACTCTCAAGAGTGTTGGCAAAAAATATCCATGTCACTGAATTCTGTGTCAATATCCTTCCCTCGGAATGAGACCTGCATTCTGCAGAATGTAATTCTCTGAGAATGTCTTCAGCTTCCTTCTCCTTGACGCAGCTCAGGTACAGTGAGGTCGTCGACAAACTATAAGGGGTCCAGTCTTTCATGATGTACTGCACGACCTTGAACTTAAATCTACTAGGATAAGTGATCTCTTTAGCAATTTTTCATGCTTCCAAGTATAGATGCAAGGGTCTACCCAATTCATTGTTCCTTCGGATTCTACTTCCACCATCTCGGGTTCGATAGTTGGCCGATCTAATTTTTTAAGGTTGCCTTTACCAAGGCGAATACATCTAGATAGGAAATCGGCGACCTGATAATCCTCCCGACTGACGCGTTCAATTTTGAAGTCAGTGAACTTCTAGATCTTCATTTTAGCCTTGCTAAGGTATTTCACTATTATTTCTTCTTTGGTCTTGAATTCACCGTTCACTTGGCTGGGAATCAGATTTCACCAGTAGGTGTCGATCGCCCATCTTGTAGACTAGATGCTAGCCAGCTATTAATGTTTCATACTCTCCTGGTTATTAGTAACTCCAATTTCAATGGCAACCGAATCATAGAGTTGCTCTCCAGTGGGACTAGTCAGCGCCAGTCCAACTCTAGTTCATGTTGGACTTGAGGCCCCATATATGTGCAAAATGTCTGGTCACCGATGTCAACTCCCTTCCTCATGTCCGGGGTGTTCGAAAAGTTTGGGCAAGAAATCTGCCATTTCATATACTTGATAGTCATTTTAGGACAGATGATAGATTGTATTCGCTCAGCTCCATTGCCCTCTTAAGGAGCCGATTGGAGTGCTCTGGTCAAGTGAGAACTGAGTGCAGCAGGTAATCGATAATGACCCGAATTGGGTGTGCTTCGAAGTACCCCCGAAGGCCACGAGTGGAGAAAATCAAAGCAAATGTTAGTTTCTTCATAATTGGGTACCTAATTTTTGTGCCTAAAAGCACTCGGTTGGTATAGTAAATTGGGAATTACTTTCTTGCCTCTTCCCTAACCAACTATAAAACTGTCGGCCTTGGGTTCCACTCTAAAGTATAAAGAGCATTTTTCACTAGGCTTTGCACTCGACCGTGCGGTCAGGGAATCCTTCACCTCTTGGAATGCTTGCTCACATTTCTCCAACAAGTCAAAACCTTTGATATTTCTTGTTGTCTTAAAAAATGTTGAGCATTTGTCGCCAAACTTTGAGATAAATCGACTAAGTCTTACTATTCGCTCGGTTTTTGGACTTCTTTAATATTCTTGTGGGATGACATGTGCATAAGTGCTTACACTTTCTTTGAATTTGTTTTTATTTCTTCGGGGGTCAAGAGAGCCAAAAATTTAACAATGGAGCCTCCAAAAATATATTTTAGTGGATTGAGTTTCATGTTATATTTTCTGAGCATTTGAAATATTTTCTTTTAAGTCGTTTATATGCTGTTTGGTCAATCGACTTTTAAATAGGATGTCATTCATATAAACTTAATATTTTTTTTCTTTTTGATTTGAAATGATTACATCCATTAAACAATAGTAGGTAGCTTTAAAAGTGTAGGCCTTTAATAGTAATAAATGTTGTCTTCTTTACATCGGCTTGATACATTTTGATATTGTGGTAGCTGGAGAAGGCATCCAGGAAGCTTGTCACAGAATGACAGATCGCTGAGTCGATCAGGGCATCAATCTTTTGTAGTGGATAGCTGTCTTTCGGGAAGGAGTTCAAATTGAAGTCCATGCACATCCTCCACTTGTCGTACTCCTACTCAATCTCCATGTTGAAAACCAAGGACAGGTATTGCACGTCCTAGATGTAGCCGACTTTCTTCAGCTTTTGCACATCTTCGTGTATCTAGTTGGCCAGTATCATGGCGGAGTACCTTATCTTCTACTTCATCGGCCAGATGATCCCGCTGACATTTGGACAGTGGTAGGCCACGTCGATCGGTATGCCCAACTTTTTCATAGCGGACCACACAAATACATCCCAATGACTCTGAATAATCTAAATCAGCAAATCCTTTTGCCCTGAATCAAACTTTTCACTTATTATAAAATATTTATTAGGCTCTCCATTTGCGAGAATTTCTAGAGCGGGTTTGTTGGTCTCGAAACTTCCCCTCTCATTGGTTTGGGATGTCCAATGGTTTCTACTCTACACTCTCAGTTGCTCAAAGGTAGCAAGCTCAGGGTTGTTCAAAGTTCCCCTGCATGGTTAGGACCAATCCGTCACCTTGAAACTTCACCACGCCGTGTTATGTCGAAGCTTTGAAGGTTTTTAGTAGCAGGTGCCCGAAGATGGCGTTGTAGATTGACGAGTCTATCACCAAGAAATCCTTCGTGTAGGTAAATTGTTTGTCACCTTCCCCCCATGTGACTGCCAGTGGGATGACTTTTAAGGCCTCCTTTCTTTCCTTGAAAAAATCATAGAGGGTCGGTTGGTGCGAATAACCGGTCAATCAAAAGATTCATTTTGCCGAACACTGATTTGAGCAGGGTGTTCACAGAACTGCCAGTGTCGACCGGGATATTACCAATCTAATAGTCACTTATCAATGTGGTAACAATGATGGCGTCATTAAAGGGGTTTCCCTTCAGGAGTAAATCAACATATGTGAAAGTGATTCATTGATGGGGGTTGCGCCATGGTGTTGAGATAGCCTCGCTCAATTCTCTTGATTGTAGCCTCTTATGAATGACACATTGTGAGTAATACCCATCTCCAAAATTGACGATACCACACCCGAAATGTGGATGGCATTTGCTCTGATCGATTCAATTGATAGCTCCTCAACTATATCCTTCTCCTGCTCTAAGTAGCTACCTCGGGTGCTAGGACTATTTGAGCTTCCCAACTCGGATCAATTCTTCAACCAAGCCACAGAGTTGCCTAAATTCCGTGTCATGACCATGGTCCGCAGAACTTATTTGGATCTCAGAGAAATGCTTTAGTTTACATTGGGGGAGCCTGCTTTGAGTATTCTATATTTTTAATTGACTCAACAATCTCGGCCATGGAAACCATTGAAAGGGTGATGTTTGGTGTTGCATGATCACCTGCTGGCCGCTCATAAAAACGTGCTGGTTGCGGGTCATGTTTCCTCTTCTGGCCTCCAGGATGGTGGTTTTGCTTGGCTTCGTTATTGTCCTGGGCGACTGACTGTCTTCATATCAAGGATGGTTGGAAGGATGTGGGTCGTCATTCGGTCTCCACCCATTGTCCCGTGAGGCTTTATTTTATGGGAGACGATCTGTTGGTTCATGTTTATGGTGGAAGTTGTTGACAGTCTTTGACTGAGATATGGTTGTTAGCCATCACCAATAGGTCAGTTAGAGTTTTCAGCTGTAGTAGGCTGAGATTGCATCAAAAACTCTCTTTCCGCAGCCCTTGGGTCAATGCTTCGTGAGCCACCTTAGGATTCAGATCTCGTACCTCCTACATCTCCTTCTGGAATCTGGTTATGAGCGCAAGCTCTCATTCTGCCCTTGCTTAACCTGTCATAGGGCTTGTGAGCTCCTCTTGGGCAATAGCAAACTGCACCAGAAACGTTCTCTTGAAATCAGCAAATGAGAATATCACTCATATCGTGAGGTCGTTGAGCCCCCTAAGGGTTGTCTCCCTCATCATGATGTAAAATAGTCGACACTTCAGTTTGTCGGTGATCTTGAGAAGATAGTTGACTCAAAAGAAGCTATAAGATCAGTTGGATCAGTACAACCTTTATATTACGCAAGCAAAGGAATCTTAATTTTATATGGTAGCCTCAGCGCACGCAAATTGCGGTCTACTCATCAATGTAGTCCCATCACTGTCCGGATAATGAGAGTCTGCAAATCTTTCTACCCCCTGAGCTACTCGACAACCTTGGGTTTCGGGCTCTTTCTTTCGATTTTTTTGCTCTCAGGAAACTTGTTCTCTTCCTCGGAGCATTGCTCGGGTCAACTCCGCCATCTGACCCAACAATTAGTCTATTAGTTTTTAAATCTGTTATTGAACAAACTCCCTGGTCCAGTCCATGTTTCCCGTAGCTCTCGGATGAGTTTTTTTCTGTGTTGTGCTCTTTTTCTTGTTAGTGGCAATATTCCATGAAGTTGGATTTGAATGTATCATGTGAATCACATTAATGGTTTATTTGGGGCAGCTTCAGCTTATTAATAAGTTGTTGATAAACAACTGTCTTGGGCAGCAGCTGCGCATGAAGATAAGCTGGTTGGATGTATTATTGGAAAATAGCTGTTTTGAAGCTGTTTCCGGACGAATGATCATTCCCCCTCTGTGTAATAATACTGTTTGTATCATAACTGTCATAACAATATATTTGATACTTGAGAAGCAAAAATTCACTTCAAAACAGTACAAAAAATAAGATGTACACTTCACTTAATAATGAGTATCATGTTTATTAAAGTACAGAGATTATTAAAATAATATTTAATGATATGAAAATATCATTTTTAAAGTGGAGATTGCGTATGTCAGTGGCTAGGCCGTTTTTCAAGGATACTCTGCACATCTGGTCGCTCTCGACGGTTGATTCGTCGAACCTATTTGCCCACCGGAAGAAGTCACAGTTCTCTGTGATTCTTCTCGGGCACCTGTAGAATTGTCTCTAATAGCTATGTGGCTGACGTGACGTCAGCAAAGAAATCTGAAGTTCGCAGTAGCAAAATATTCATGGGGAGGTTCTTGAAATCGTAGAGCTTATCTTTTCTGAATATTTCAAAAGACAATCCATTAGTCATAATATATGTATAAATTGATAAACAATATTAAATCACAGTTTTGTGCATGCGTGAGGTCCCAGAGAACTCAGTATATCAACCAACGAATCTGTCACTACAAGAAGACAACAAATCTTATAAAACATTTTGGTTGCCTTTAATTTACGTAATATCAAACTTGTATATGTCACATATGTATATCACCAAAAATGATAATCCAGAAGTAACTAAAAAACCGCTACATCGAAAAGAAAAGAGATTCTTGGTTCTCCTCAATAAGATTTCATATGTGATACCAATCATATAACGACTAATAGGCCATCCAGAGAACCCGCAATGTCAAACGTCTCATCATGAGTCTCACAAACCCACAAATAAAGAACCGAAATGCAAAAAGAAAAAAAAACTACAAATAGCATGAAAACATAAAATAAAAAATATCAAACATGAATTGTTTGATATAAAGGAACAACCAATAATATTACAAGAACACTTCATAGCACAAGCCAATGCCACGTTGGAAGATCAGATCGAAAATCAATAAAAAACCAACAAGAGAGCAATCAATCGAAAACCAACAAGAGAAAAACCAATCGAAAAATCATAATGCCAGAGATACGTTGGAAGAGAATACCACACACCGAAGGAGAGGAAAGGATCCAAGCAAATATGAGACACGGATCACGGACCGGAAAGAAGGAGGCGATCTAGGATGGAGAAGCTCGATGTGAGAAAGGGGAGGGAGAAGAAGCTCAGTCACAAGAAAGGGGAGGTAGAAGCTTGGCTCGGTCGTGAGAGAAGGGAGGGAGTAGCTCGGTCACAAGAGAGGGCTCGGGGTAGGGTAGTAAAAAAGCACAGCGGCATATAATAGGAAATGCGGGCTGTGTGGTCATAATTGTGGCCCGTATTTCGCCGAAATTATCCAAAACGCCTCCAAAACACTCCATCCAAATAGAAAAAAGAAGTGTGGCTTGGTTCTGCGCCACGAGAGATAAGCGGCCCCAAATACACTCTAAAGGAGTAGAGTATATAACATGAGAGAGAGAGAGAGAGATTGAGTGCACAATAGATTAAAAATTTTATAGTCTTTTTACCATTGATTCATTAGTTCATTGCTGTAGAAATGATCCCTTATTCATAGACAAAAGAGGATACAAAAGGTCCATTTGCCTGCTCGCTCCTGCTTTAACAGGAGCACTACAAGGTAATTTGGGAAAAGTAAATAAATAAATATATAAATACAAATGCAAATGGACAAATAAATAAGTATTTAGCATGGCCTCTTTTGTTGATCTCGCGGTAGTCTTTGCATCATCGGGAGGCCGCTCGGCAGACTCTGTCTGGTTTAAGTGGTCGATCGACCGAATACTTCTGGGTCAACTGAATCTTTGTCTGGTTGGGCTTCATTGATCGATTTGCTTCTGTAGTCCGCCGATCATCTTTAGCTCCGAGGGAACTGAGCCGATGGATGCTTCTGGCTCACATGTTGTACGTTAATGGTTGGTGGGCTCCTCTTGATATCGCTTCCTTTGACCTGTCAAATTTCTTTTGCCCTGTTTTTAGTGTACAGTAATAGTATTATAACATAAATTGCTAGGAGTATGTTTTTGACTTTGCTTTTTTCATAATTTTAATAAAATATTGTAAAATATTATGGATTAAAAATGAAATTCTTTGTAGCCCACTCAAAACCATCAAATTTCACGTAGCTTATCTCAATGAATCTCCCTTTCAAAACTCAATTCCAATCTATGAAGCAAAGCTACTTCGAAAAGCCCATCATGTCCATGTCAAATTGATTCCAAATATGCACTCATTTCTGAAATGCCCCAACCATGTTCGGTGCGCCAAAAATCATATTTGAATTTTTTTTTTCCTTCTAAGATCGGAGTTGATACCATTAAGACTCTTACATTACTAGGATGCTTTTTGACATGGACAGGATACATGGTGCTTTTTGTTCATTAAATCTCATGTTTTGGTGATACGGTTGAGGGTTCAATTGTTTGTGCTCGTAAGGGTGCAAATCAAGAGGATATTAGTGTTGCTAGCGATGGAATGCAATGTTGAGTGTGTTGGATTTAATTATTGATAGATCGGTATTAATATTTTTTTGCGGTACTTTATAGATCATTTTTTTTCTTTTTGGTTCTATATTAATAATTTATGAAAAAACACGTCATGTCCATGCTTAATTGTTTTTGTGCTTCATAGGCTCCAACTTCTTCCAACAGCTATATCAAAACAGCTTGGACCTTATGTAGGATTTAATTTTGAAAGTGGTGTAAAATAGAATTTGAGAATTAAAACAGAAGAATTAAAAAATTAAGGCTTTGTTGTTGTTGTTGTTGTTCTTGTATTGTTTATAAATTGGAAGATTCTTGAATGCATATGTTTTAACTTTTCAATGTCTTTGGATTTTAAAAGTTGTTGATAAAAAAAAAATTCAAAATTGCCAACTTTATGATTTTACTGAAATCCCAGATACACATGTTCTCTATATATTATTTCATATTGAATGCGTCTTGCACACTTGGTTGTGATTTTTACAAAATAAGGGTGATAATTTATGATAAATTACCATACAATTTGTCAGAAGGGAAGACTGGAAGTTCTAGAGTCCTATTCTAAAGCAGCGCTCTTTTCCACTTTGTCTAATTGGATCAGCATCTTCTAATTGGATCAGCATCTTATATTAGTTCTACAATTATCATGCTTAATTTTTTGCAAGCAGATTTGATTTATAATAAATATAACTTTAAAAACTGTCATTTTGCATGTGCACCAATTCAACCGCATGCACATATGCATTAGTATCCGAAGCAATTTATATTTCTTTGTGAAAAAATGATGATATCTTTTCATACAATACTGAAATATCGCCCAGAAAAGTGTTCCTGCTTATGCTTGAATCAGTATGGCTAACACCTAAGCATTTTATATATATATATATATATATATATATATATATGAGGCATTTACATACATAGCACACAATCCTTAGCTATTTATGTTTCTCACATCTAAACTTTCATATTTACGTATAGATCACTGAAATCTTTAATATATAAAAAAAAATAGCATGATTATCACTTTTTGAAAGTGAAATACACCTTTTCTTGCTTAGGTTTAAAACAAGTATTATGCATGTAAATATGAAAGGTTAGGTGTGAGATTTGTAAATACATAAGAATTGTGTGCTGAGTTTATAAATACCCCATTTTTTTCTAGCAGAGTGGGCACTTATAAATCATGTACCGCTTAACCTGGTATTTGTGATTGCAGTAATATTTTATCATTTAGTCCTCCTCTTAAGCCAACTGCCAGTTAGTATTGATTTTGCTTTTAGCAGTATGCTTTTGCTGGGATCGAGCACTAACGATATATTTGAAATGGAAAGCACTTATCTTGTTTAGCTCTTGCTTGCACATAATATATCACATGGTGCAAGCTGAGGCTAAGCGGAATGTTAAACCTCCTCTTAAGTTTTATTGCATTAGTCTGCTTAAATTTTACGAAAACTGGCAGCTAGGATGATATTAATTAATTTTTTAAGAGATTGTTTTGGTCTGAGTTATTAGCTAAAAGCTTTTGCTTGAGTTACACCAGGTTATTGAAGGACTCCAAATGTTCTCTTCTAAGCATATGCTATTTCCCTCTAAGGAAGATGAATGGGGAAAGGGAAAGTTTCAGTGTTCTTTGTATTGATTTTGATATTTTTTGGAGTTAATGAGCATTCTTTTGCAGCTGAACACGGTTGCCAAAATTGCTGGTGTACTGCATGATGAATGGGTTGAGAATGCAGATCGCTGGGTTGCTGGATTTCTTGAGAAATTTGAGGAAGGCTGTCATTCTATGGTCAGTTTTCTTGCTCACCGAGCTTAAGAAAGCCTATTCTTTCTGCCTCATGTCTAAATGCTTGTTTTATTTCCTACCAGGGAACAGCCATAAAAGAAAGGATCCAAGAGAAACTAATGGCGCAGTCAAGGGACTTCAGTCTCATACAGTACGATTCAGAGTAGTTGAAGTTGAAAACTATAGCTCAAGTGTTCGAGTTTTGGTCCGCTTTAGTTTATTAATCCCTAGTTATTCCTATCCAGAGGGAAGGATGTGCAAGGTCCTTTTGGTTGTTTTTCTTTTTGTAATAATGTTGCTTGTTCCAAGCATTAAACATTTTTTTACGATGCAATATCGTCGGCTGAATTTTATGTTTGGTTGAGTCGATATATATGTTATAATTTGCATGATTGTACCAATAGTGGAATTTAATGATATTGTTGAACAGATTTAGTTACAGAATAAATGATTTTTACATCTTTATTTTTTTGTCGTAAGGCCTTCGTACAGATGTCTAAAATTTATCATGATACACATATTGGGGTTTTGTTTTGAGAAAACAAAATTAGAACCAATTTGGAGGTTATACTTCATTAGTTCAGGTTGATTTGGCTTGACCCAAGTTCAAATTGGAGTTTCAATTCTTAAAATATGATTGGGTTTGACATTGACAATGTAATGGTACAGTCTGATAGCTTAGAATTAACTAAGTCAAGATTTGCAGTTGGATGATTTTAACATTTAATTTATTTGTATAGAGTCAGAGATGGGGTATTTACATATCATCAGAATTTAAAGTATATATTCACCTAGAAGGAATTGAATCTTAGAGGAGATGGTTAAGTTTATTATTGATTAGGATTTGAAGTTCAGTATCATCTAGAAAAGATAAATGGTGCAGATGATTGTTACAAGTAGTTAAGAAAAAGAATTGAGTGATTTTGAGTTGATTTGAAAGCTCAATTTGATGGATTTTGGCTCATGGCCAATTTTGGTGCATTTGAGTTAGCCTTATGTTTGGATTGGACTAGTGCTTTGATTAGACCCAATTGATGGTTCAAATTGGTCCACGGGATTGCCATGAAGAGTTTTGGATACCAATTGAATGGAAATTTTGGAGTAATGATGTTCAATTTGGTGGAATTTGGAGTTTGGGGCAAAATTGGGGGTTTTTGTCCAATTTGAATTTATGTGAGATTGGGGCTTGAGCAAGACCAATTGAGGGTTCAATTTGATGTGAGGGAGTGTTGTAAAGAGTTTAGGATTCAAAAATGGGACAATTGGATAGGTTTGGAGGTTGATATTAGTGAAATTTTGGCTTAGGGTCAAATTGGGGATTTTGAATTGGTCTTAGGATCTAGGTTTGACATTTGGTTCAATTGAACTTGGATTTGGTTTCAATTAATTTTAGGCATGATGAATTTGAGTTTAGATTTAAAATTGGTGAAAATTGGGATCAAATTGGTGGACATTGGAGGTGAATTGAGGTAGTTGGATCTTTAAGGACAATTTATGGCTTTTGGTCAAAATTTGTCAAATTAATCAAATTGGGCTCAATGGAGTGGTCTAAATTGATTTTGAGGACATCTGAAATGATTTTGAAGGTTTGGGGAAAGTTCGGGTCGTCAGGGGTATTTTTCTAATTTTAGCAAAATCAGGGGTATTTTGGTAAATTAGAAATTTGGGGGGGGGGGGGAGTTTGGGCTATTTGGGTGGTTTCAAATGATTTGAAATGATTTTTGAACAAATTTGGGTATATTGGGTAATTTTTGGGATTTTGGTTAAAATTGGGGTTTCAATGGTAGTTTGGTAATTTTGGGGGTAAAAGGCTAAATTAGGTATTTTAGTAGGATTGGGTTTTCTAACCACACAACCACCCTACTTGAGCCATGGAACAATAGAATTCCCTACTTTGGGTCCATATATTGGTCTCAGCTAAACCTTAGCCTCGGGCTAGTGGCTTAAGAGACCATTTACATGAGTTACCCAAAAAGTTAAGGGACCAACTAAGCATATTTGACTAATGCCTGAGGTTGTGAGTGTAAGTTGGGGGAAGGGGGGGTATCGAGTGTTTGTGTGTGCGTGAAATTGACCAAGGCCACACCACCCAGGGTCCGCCCTAAGGCCAAACAGTGCTATGGGGACTCTCTTTAGCTCCCTCATATTAGTCTCACCTACTAAATGTTAGAGGTTATGACCAATATGTGGAACTTTAAATTGAGCTAAAAAGAGTTTAGAGTTTCTAATGGTGAGGGTTTCTTTACTAGTCCTTTAGGAATAATTAACAGGAAAGTCTCATGGCTACACCTTAGGCTACTAAGGAGGAAACTAGACTTCAACCGAAAGTGAGATTAACAAATAGACCCCCAATAGATGTGGTTTGCCAAGCCAGAACATCGCACGCATTAGCGTTGACCGAAGAGATAAAAAAAACCAACACAACTGTCTGAGTTAGCATACTCAGGATAAAACAGAAAGAGAGTAGGAGATTTCTGCTAGGGAGTAAGCAGGGACTCCTGTTGGGGAAAAAGGAAGGGGATTCCGGAAACAACCATCAGGAAAACTAACTGTCGCGGTGAAGATTTTGTTTTAATTCGATGTTTAAAAATTTAAATTTTGATTTCAATTTTAACAATTTCAGAGGATGGAATTATGTATGAGGAGATCAAATAGAGATGGAAAGCAGAAGGACTTACATCCAACTCAAGAGGACATTACGCCGGGAAGAAAAGACTATACCAGTTCGGACAAACACTAGGGACATTACGTCCGAACTGGCTCTAGTCGAAGAATGGCAACCACTAGGGACATTACTCCAAACTTCAAGGTGGGAATCAGAATTCAGATACTGACCTTGAGAGGAGAACTGGAATTCAGGTACCAGCCTCGAAAAGGAAAGATTATGCCAATTCAGGCAACCGCTAGGGACATTACGTCCGAACTGAATCTAGTCGAAGAATTGCAACCGCTCGGGACATTACACCAAACTTCAAGGTGAGAATCAAAATTCAGGTACTAACCCCGGGAGGAGAACTTGTATTCATGTACTAGCCTTGAAAAGGAAAGACTATACCAGTTCGGGCAACCGCTAGGGACATTAAGTCTGAACCGGTTCTATTCGAAGAATGGAAACCGCTCGGGACATTACACCAAACTTCAAAAGGGGGGAATCAGAATTCAGGTACAAGCCCCGGGAGGAGAATTGGAAGTAAAATTCCAGCCTGGCAACCGTTAGGGACATTATGTGCTTGTTCCACGCGCTTTGAATGAATGCGGTTGAGATCCTTCTATGGATGTGATTTAGCTTAAAGACTAGACATTTCAATGGGTAGACCATCATCATAGTCTAACCCCCATCTCTACATCCCCACAGTGTGAGCGATCCTTATTGCTTTATCGTGAAGAGGCATGTTACATTGGCTACAATACTCAGCTTACCTAATCAATCTCTACCTAAGAAGAGTACCTTCATATCCGCATTAAAAATCCCCAATTGGGTCACCTCGTTAGGTGTTTCATAGAAGCCTCTTCTACAAGTTGTGATACCTTTGTTTCCCTCATGTCAGAGCCAATCTATAAGCCTTTGAGGAATCCCCAATGGGGGACGCTTTTCTGAGATAAGCCATTATATTCATCCAATTACTAGGTCCGATTAATTTTTTATCTTCCCTTCTGACAAGAATTACCCTGTCAATTTTGAAAATTCCCTCGTAAGAGCTTCTCTTAACAGAATCTTGGCCAAGATATCCCATGCGGGTTGGACCACTCCACCTGATTCGAGTAATTTGCTGCTTTTCTAGCAGGCATGTCATATCAGTTATAACACTCACTCACCTAGCTGATCCGTACTTAATCGAGATCCTCATTATCTGATCGAATTGTGATGTTTTCCTCGACAAAGACTAATTTGCTTGTTCCGGAGGAAATCCTCAGCGAGGTTTACGCCTATTTAAAACACCCCAAGGTTGGACATCTATGCATCCAACCCTCTTCGATACCCCTGTAGTATTTTGATCGCTTTGGCAGACTTTGCTCGCCATCTCGAAGTGCAAATCACACTAATTCAAGCACTATGTAGCCTCGATTAGTCCATGCATAGGACGGGTATCTTTATGCCCACAAAAAAAGAATCCTTTGTAAGGGTCATATAGAATTCCTAAAGAGGGATAACCTAAAATCCCCACTGAGCCTCGATTAGTCCATGCATACGAGGTTGGATCGCTTTATGCATCCAACACCTTTTTTGGATGCTTCTTCTGATTGGTTTGAGTTTGTGCACCACATCAGAATAAATTTTTTAAGTCCCCAAAAAGCATTGGCAAAACTTTTAAGGTATCCCCAATATGATTCTTCCCGTAGGTACATTTGAAGATTGCCTCTTCAGCGATTCCTTCGACTTGGTTGATTCTTTTCACCATGTCTAGTCGCATGTGTACTAATCTGAGTCCTATGCTTAAATAGGGTATTCTCACGCCTGCAAAACTCCCCAGCGAGAGTTTTATTGTTAGTGCCGTGAAGCACCCTGGTGGATAGACCGTTCTAGGTCATATAATCCCATTATTTTTTAGACTACCTCGGTCGGTTCTATCCGCCACGTCGAGTTCCATGTATTATCGGTGTAATGACTAATCCATAGATCCTTAGCAAAATTTGCTTCGCTCGTGCTTGTCCTATGGTTAGACCATCCTTGTCATGTAACCATGTCTTTGTCTTGATCGCTTTGGTTGGTTCTGACCACCATATCGAGCAATATGTTGTATCGGCTTTACTACCAATCCATGTTTCATCGTAACACTTAGATGTTTGACTACACTCCGAGCATGTTACCTTAGGCTATTCTGTCATATACTTGCTCGCTTGATGCAAATTCAGGATATATATCTCCTATACCATTTTATATGTGTAGGCAAGATACCTTCCTCCTGTCCCATTTTGAGATGCAACTTGGCTGATTCTACTCACCATGTCAGGTTGCATGTCATACTAATACGTGCTTTATGCTAGCCCGATTATTGCATGCTTAAGCCGGGTATTCTCACACTCGCAGAACTCTACAACAAGAGTTACCCCACTCAGGTTCGTAAGGTACTCTGAGGTTGAACCTCTTTGTCCATCAGACCCCCTTTGGCACCGGTTTGACTTGGTTGATTTTCATCATCTCGTCAAGGAGCACGCCATATTAGTCTAAACTACTTCAGCTGGACAACCAATCAGTGTTCGGTTGAGATATTATGATATCCGACAGTACCGTGACGTTGCATACAGTGAGGGACACTTGCTTGGCCTTACAGATCTGTCTCAGATTGTTATACTACTTTGTCCATCTAGCATATGACACCTCTTGAATTCTATGATGTTCTAGTCAGTTCTTTCATGAGAGTGTTGTTAGCTTCATATTAACCTCCTACGATGTGCTATGAGCCCTACGACCTTAGAGTCTGCTCTGTTATGAGAACATTCTATCTTTTGACATTTTTGGCTTTATAGCCACCTGCTCTGATGCTTCTCACACTACACGATGCTCTAGTCGGTCCTTTTATGAGAACATCTCATCGTTCGACATTTCAGCTTTATTGCTTGGCTCTTTAGCCAACCTACCTACCTCACAAAGAGTATTATAAGACCTGACGACAGTCCTCACCAGCATAGTATAGATATCCGAGGATTTAATCCCTCACTCGACTTGGTCATGCCTCTATGACCCCTGAACCACCAGGACGGGTCATGCTTTTACAGCCCCTGAACCCAATAGCTTTATCGCTGGCTCCCTAGCAAGCCTTCACTACTTCTCAGGTGATGATGTAAAACTCTTACTGTTCATCACAGACGTAGTGCGGGTGTTGAGGTACGTGCCTTGATCAGTTCGTAGGAGCGATTAGAGTCTCTTAGCTCTCTTTCTTAACTGGTCAATGCCGACTAGCGTTGCGATGTGAAAAGGAGTCCACCGTCATTCCTTCTCTATCTAGTTAACCTACTACTGCATAGTGCGTGATGTGAGGCCCCATGACATTCCTCACTAAAGTAATATGTAGCTTCTTAGTCAACCTGCCTTCTTCTCATGTGTGACGTAAGGCATACAACAGTCCTCATTTATGACATGCGGGCGTTTGAAGGTTTAACCCTTCACCCGACATGATCATGCCTCTATGTCCCTTGAACCACCAAGACGGGTCATGCCTCTATGACCCTGAACCCGATAGCTTTATTGCTCGGATCCCTAGACAAACTTCACCACCTCTTGGATGATGATATAAGAATCTTAGCTTTCATCACTAACATAGTGCAGGCGTTGAGGTAAGCACCTCGATCAGTTTAGAGGAGGGATTGGAGTCTCTTGGCTCTCCTTCTTAAACTGATCAATGCAGACTAGTCCTCCTGGCATTCCTTCTCAATCTAGTCAACTTGCTACCGCTTAATGTGCGATGTTAAGCCCAACATTCCTCATTAATGTAGCAGGTGACTCCCTAGCCAACCTGCCTTCCCCTCATGTGCGACATGAAGCCCGATGGTCCTCTTCAATGATTTGCAGGAATATGAGACTTTAACCCCTCAGTGTTTTATGGTCATGCCCCTGCGGCCCTTGAACCACCGAGTTGAGTCATTCCTCTATGAGCTCTGAACTCACCTCTAGGTCACTCCTCTATGACCTCTGAACCTGTTTCTGTGGTTACGCCTCTACAACCCCTAAACCACAATGTTAGGTCATGCCTCTACGTCCCTTGAACCAATTAGTAGCTCATGCCTCTACGGTCCCTGAACCTATAGGGTGTGGTCATGCCTCTACGGCCTCTGAACCACTTTTTGGAGTCATGCATCTATGGCCCTTGAACTCATTCGTAGGTCATGCCTCTACGGCCTCTGAACCTTCCAGGCATGGTCATGCCTCTACGGCCTCTGAACCACTTTTTTGAGTCATGCATCTACATCCTCTAACCCGTTGTGGAGGTGGATGTAAGTCCCATGTGCATTCCTCCCCATCCTCCTAGAAGTGGGTATAGCTCTCGTGGCTTTTCCTTCCTAGGGTACTTGGCTCTTTTTGGTCTCATGGATCATGTCACACCTTAAACCTGAGCTCGATAAAAAATTAAGCAGCTTTCATGAAGTTTACTGTGCCTTGATTGTGCAACACACTTGTTAGGGTCCTTTGTTGCAATCAATTTTTGATGTCACGAGTGTAGGGTGTCCGCCTGCATGACTCGGGATAACTTACGACTTGTTCGTAATGCTCGACAGTTTAGACACTCATCTAGGACCTTTCAGTGCGTGTTGAGGGACACGTAGCCAGGGTCATCTGCTAGGCTTTAGCTTTCACTTATGTGAAGGCCGGTCGGCATTTTACGCGTAAGATGACTCCAATTGGGTCAACAAATATTATGTGTCGCGTCACATAGAAATTGAATCGAATTGGCTCGACCGTCAAAAAAGTGGTCCAAACGACCTCAGATGACTAAGCAAACTGCGCGTTTGCGTCCGGAACTAGGGAGGACCTTCATTTCAAAATGATGATGAGTTCGAGCTAAAATGCGTGATAGGATTAACTAATAATAATATTTATTATTATTTTACTAACAATATTATTATTGTTATTTCTCATATAAGATCCTACACAACAACCTCTCTCCCTTATTCTCTGAATCTCCTTGCAGCTGCCAGGACCAGTTTGCGAACCCTAGCCCAAAGTTCCCTTTCTCCTTGACAGTGCATCCTTCTATCATCGACCTTCTCCTTGCCGGCAAAGCCCGTCACCAGACCATCTCCAGCGGCGCTCCTTTAGCCGCAAGCCGTCCTGCACAACCATCACCTCCATCTCTGTGAAATCTTTCGTCCGGCCTCCTTCCTCTCTTGCGATAATTTTTCAGTCTCCTCTAACACCGAAGACTAGATTTGGTCAACCTCAGTTCCTTCCTGCGCAGAACTCCGGCCTTCTCGTCTTCCTTTTTGCTCTCAGCAGCCGAGATTTGGCCTATAGCCTTACCGCCAATGCACCGCCGACACTCCTCACAGGCAAACACTCTTCCTAGATGTCGGCGACCAACTCCCTTCAGCTATCAGTAGCCAGAGCTTTCTTTCGCATTGGTTTCCTCTCCCACCAACATTGTTTACATCGGCAAAATCACCGTGGTGAGCCTCTTTCACTTAGTCTCTGCAGCCCCTTGGCTCGAGATCCACCTTGCCAACTTTCACTTCATTTCGGCTGGGAAGGTTTGCAGTGCTGTCCTTCTCCTACCGGTGATCACATTGTCTTTCTGTCCCAGCAATGCCATCCTCCTTCCACCAACAATGCTAGCTAAGCTTCCCTCAGTTTACCAATGTCGTTTTTGCATCCTCTACCTTGCCAACTTCCTCCCTTCGGCCGGAAGCCTCCCCATAGTGGCGGCGACGATGCCACGACATGTGGAAGCCCATTCAACCCTTCTGTTAAGGTACACTTGTCAGTCACATATTCCTATGCTATAATCTTTTATTTTAAGAAGCTTTCATATCTCCTTGCCTTCATTGGCTCTTTTTATTGTCCTGTGCACATTCTGCGAGGTACATTAGTGCATGGACCAGACACCAGTGACTTGATGCGTGGGCTCCCCTTAAGTATAAAGAGAACGCATTCGCAACCGACACGATCATGAGATCTCAAAAACTCCTAGCTAGCCTTAGGATTAGTGGTGTTTAGGAGTGTGGGTTTGATTGCCCACAACGAATGTTCGCGTTGGCATGGGTCGGCACAACGATGTGCCTACGTGATTGATCGTTGGTTTTCCTAGAGATAGCCTTTAGGTAAAGACTTCCTGTGCATGGTCAAACACCCGCCGTATAGCCGAGTGTCTCCCCTTTCTTGTGAGTCTTAGCACACTTCCCAATGGGTCGGAGTCCCTCACTCCTCTTGCTTTTGGTTCCCTGGCTTTACTTTGATAAGCTGGGAGGTTGGACTTGGCAAAGTGAGAGAAGCTTTGTAGCTGACCCGCTTTGTAAAGTATAGAGGAGTTCACGAAAAGAGAAAAGCTTTGTAGCTAGCCCATTTCACAATGTCGTAGAGAGTTTCCCTCTCGGAGATCCAGGGAGAAACTTCCCACATTTCCTCACTAGAGTAAGAGGTGGCGATGTCGTACATCAAACAGTCTAAACCTTAAGTTTCCTTGGTGATGCCTTTAGCACGAGCCTGGTTAGCTATCTGCATATTGGTTTGCTGCATTTTGCTTAAGGCATGTTTGCAGTTCACTTCGCTCCTACTGGCTCCCATGGTCTGGTGAGCATCTCAATTCACTCCGACCGGCCGCTTCGGCCTAGTGAGCATCTCACTTTGGTTCGAGCAGCCAACCCGGCTCAGTGGACTTATCACTTTGGTTAGACCGACCACCACGGCTCGGTCGACCGACCACTTGCACCACTACATGTTGTGCGTGTACGTATGCATGGTTGTTTGCATGTTCACCCACCTTTTTTCATATCCGGCTCACTACCTCCACGACACACCCATTTCTTTAGACCACTGCCGTCACGACACACCCACCTCCTCCTATCACTGCTGCCTCGACACACTTTTTTCGGGCTGCTACCACCATGGTACGACCATCTCTTTTGGTCATTGCCACCTTGGCACACCCTCTTGAGGCCACTGCATCCATGACACGCCCGTCGCTTTTGGTCACTACCGCCTCGGGACACCTTCCTTGGGCTGCTGTCGCCATGACACACCCATCTCTTTTTTTCAGTGCTGCCTTGACACACCTTCATCGGGCCACTGGCCACATGGCATGCCCACCACGGGTCATTGTCTCCACTGTACACCCATCCCTTTTGGTCACTGCCGCCTCAGCACACCTCCTCGGGCCGCGGCCTCCACGGTATGCCCATTTGTATGAGCTGTTGTCACTACGGTATGCCCATTTTTTCTTAAGTCACTGCCCCATGATACACTCATCACTTCTGTCATGTGATTTTCTGCACTTGCATTAGCATGTTTGCATGGATAGCGAGCCAAGTTCGTTAGAAGAGTGACCCCGTGTTGATCGCAATGCTTTAACGAGCATTGCTTGCTGGGTTGATCCCTGTGAGTAATGCAAGTTAAGTCATGGAGACTGATACGAGTATGACTGTGTTAAAGATCTAATAAATCTAACTCGTGTCATCGCTTTTCATGACACCCTTTAGATCCTTAAGATCTTTAGGATGGGGTCGGTATGGCGACCCCATCAAATTTATATTATACCCAGACTTACCCCGCACTTAAATACTATGTTGACACACTTTTCGTTAGATGGTGTGTTAGGCTAGGATTTAGGGTACTGGGTAGTCTTTTTGATGTCTGTTATTGTTCTTTGCTGGATTGATTGCCCTAACCAGGTATTTTTCCTTTGTATTGTGCCTGTGGTGTGACTGCATGTTGTATATGTGTGGTAGAGTGTTAGGGTATTTTTCTCGCAGTGAGCCATGCCTACTTATGCACATACAGAGGTATTGTTGTGGGGGAGCATGTTATGATTTCTGATTGTTTTGCTTGCAGGTGCTATTTAGCTCTCGCACTTTTAAGGCATGGCTCATTATACGTTATTTGCATGTGAGTTTTTCCGTTAACACTTGTTTTTATGTAGGATTGAGTCTTGTCTTTTTCTATGTAGTTTTAGAGTCTAGGAGAGTCTTATAGAAGAAATAAGATACGGGCACGGGTTCCAAGACATTTAGCGTGAGAACCACTTGGAGGGACCGGGGGCAGATACTCACACCCCATTTTTTAATTCTACATTTTACATTAATGTATAAGATTAGGATCGGGCATGTATATGCGGAGTTCAACTGCTTTTTTTCTTTTTTGGGATATGTTGTTGACCTAGAGGCACTAGCCTTTTATTATTTTATTTGGCTTGTTTTGCTTTTTGCATCATGTTGCATGCCTGCACTTGCTTGAATTGTTTTTCTTGTTTTTTTTTTATATGGGATTTCACGATGCAATATAGGCCCTTTAGGACTTAAAAGCCTAATTTTTCTACTTAAAAATCCTAAATAAAATATTCAAGATAATTTAAATTTAGTATTAAACCTTTCAGGATTTAAAAATTTCACTTTTAATTTTCTGCATAAATTAATAGGACCTCCACAATACTTAAGGACCACTCTAGATAACTGCATTAATATTTGCATGTCTCGAAGAGGGGTCCTCATGCTTCTCCAAACCTTTATATAGGTGGTTGTCTAGTGCTCATAGGGTGTTAGAAGACTTCCCCACCCAGACGAGGTGTAAGTCATTTTGTTTGGAGTGTTTCTAGCTTTGTAGTTGAACCTCCATTTCTCTTCTTTTCTGAGGCATCCTTACCACTTCGATAGGTATAAGTCCCACCTCTTGGAGCTCCAGCTTTAGTCATAGATAGAGTTTCCTTCCTTTGACCTTAAGGCTACTGAGGTTCTCGTGGACAATGCAATTCACGTATTGCTGACCAGAGATCTCAGAACGTGTTGGGTCGACTACCTTCACGACTAGGTAGACTTAGGGCCCTAGTAGCTATGGATGATGGGTCTGTGTTACCCTGACCCATTTACCTCAAACTTTTTAGGATCACTCTACCTTCCTTTGTTAAGCCCCTTTGAACCCTGTCACTCCTTTGACTTCGTCGATATCATTTTAACGGCCTGATGCCGATGAGCCGCCGCCCATTTTGGATCAATAATTTGCCCTCTGCTCTAATGGCCCAGACATTTTTTGATGTGTTGGGATATCCCCATCAATATGATTTATGGTTATTCCATGGGCATCATGTGCCGATGAGGCACTACCCATTTGGAATGTATGAGACTCACTCTCTGGCCGATGACTTAGCATGAGCTTCAAAGTAACGAGACTGTTCCCACATAGAATAACCTTCCTTTAATTGCCTATACCCCAGGTCTATGATAATATAAGCAAAACTCCTTTTATCGAGAGTATTCTTGGGTATCCTATAAGATGTAATTAACCAGTAGGTAGACGTTCCTCTAGGAGTGCTCTTGACTCTAGAATAGATACATACACTTAACTCTCTATTTATGGGTACTCTACATAGATATTTCTTTTGTGGATATGAGTTTAAGGTGCCTCCGCCCGATCTTGTTTGGGCGGACATTCTTGACCTGTCCCTACGAGGTTTATCATGCGTAGACTCTCCACATTTTACTTTTGCTATTGTTTGTCGCTTTGTTGTATGTCCCTCTTTTTCAGTTACTCCCTTCTCCTGGTCATTCATATAAATCGGAAGAGAGATTTATTTAAAAAAGAAAAGTATACGATGATCGACAAGCTGACGACTCCTTCTAAAATTAAAAATAGAAAAACGAATGAAAACGATTAGCTCAGCCGAAATCATACTTACAGAATCTCTGTCAGGTTATTTTAAATATTTTATCAAGATTGTTAAATTTTATTCTTTAAGATTCTTCTCGAGCCACTCTTTGAAATTAAAAAAGCCCTTTATTGTGTGTCCCAACATCCTGTGATAAGAGCAAAAATTGGGATGATCCTTCTTGTTAACTTCCTCTAACTTCTTTGGCTCTGGTAATCTGAACTCAGGCTTCTTCATTAAATTTCTGAACATCTTTGGCACAACTTCATCTTTAAAAAGATACACTCTGTTCATGCGATCTAAAAAAGTTAGACCCCATCTACTATCTGTTCGGTACTGTCCTCTCTGGTGTGACTGCTGGCTAGACTGGCCATACTACTACATATGTTGCTACTATCGAGGTTAAATAAGATGTGATAACTATTGGGAACTCTGATGAGAATGCTTAGCTTGAATCCTCATCGGCTACTTACCTTTATCAACTGTCACTACAATTCCAGACTTCTTGTCGAATACTCTGGTTGGTCTGGGCTTGTTAGCTTTTTCCTCAAACTCCATGCGCTTGACTTCCTTTTAGATTGCTGGCCTTGCTTAGTAGTTTCTTAAAGTACTTGATGGTGAGTCCCTTAAGAATGAAAGATACCGATCCATGAATGCTTTTGAGTATAATCTCAATCGCATATTGTTCTTATAGTTGAGGCTTGCATTTCATGCTTAGGTTTCTCCACCTCAAGATATAATCCACCAAAGTCTTGTTAGGCTTTTGCCTTTCTACTACGAGATCTCTAATAGTAACATGATGCTGTGCTCCATAAAATCTCTTCACAAACAAGTGCTCTAACTCGAAAAATGTCTTTGTTGATCCGTTGAGTAACTCAGGATACCAAACAAATGTTATTCCTGACAAGCTGCTTACAAACTAACGTAAAAGCAATGCTTCATTACCTCTGACATTGCAACAAATGGTTCAGAAATGGGCGATTTACTGGTGGAGATTTCTGATCCCGTCGACCGTCTTAAAGTTTGCTGACAGAAAACCCTTAGGGTAGGGCACAACATCAAACTATTGCAATTAAGGTCTATCCTTTGAAATTGATGCACCACCCCTAGATTGGGCTAAGGCCTCCTGAACTTGATGTTTGACCATCTACTTGATATCTTTCTCTGGTATTAAACTCTGGGTAGAATCTTTCTTTTGGTGGTCATCTCTGTTGGCGGAAGCAACTTCTCTTCTTTCATCATTAATGTATATAATCTCAGGCCAATTGTCGTTTGATAAAGCAATTTTCTGTGATTGTGATTTTCTGTACATTGTGGCCATGCCGGTCATGGCGGCAGACATTTCCTCCATCCTTTTCTCCATCTGGCTGATCTGCTCGTCTCTTAGCAAAACAACCCTACTCAAATCATCGGTGGTGTTCCCTTCTATAAGTGGCTTGGCTTCATGCGCAGATGTAGCAGCTCTAGTCTCGATGAAATTAATATCTATAAAATCCTCATCAAGGTAATCATTAAAATCAAAATCTTCATCATCCGTAGCTACTCCATACTCTTTGGCTAACTTAGAAATCTTAGGCCCCAAGCTTTTCAACTTTTTCTTCGATTATTCTTTCTTGGATTATCTTGAGATCTGGAGGACTCTCCTGAACATCCTCTCTTTATACATTGGACTCAATAGCAATAGCTACAACAACACCTGATATTTTAGACTCTTGCTTCATCCCACAGTCTTGCTCTGTGGGTTCATCAAACTATATTGGTATGAAGACCATGGGTACCTGTACCTTCTTCTTCGACGATGATGCCTTGAGATGGGGTGTTTCAAAAGGGGGCATCGATGTGTTGGAGAGAGGCGTGCTCCTCGTAGTGCGGACCAAATACAACATCGGGCGACTTCTTTACTTTCTCCTTTTTGGCACATTCTTGTGAGCAACAACTGGTAGTATCTTTGGACCCAGACATGACTTGGTCAGTTGATGCTATGCAGACATTGGAGCAGCATTGGTAACAAAATCGATGGTGTTGATGACAATGCGACCTGGCAAAACTTCAGTTGATCCTTGAGACTGTCGGACTGATCTAACATCATTCATTTTTTTTTCATACGGGGGGATATCACACATCGCACCCGCTTAAGTAGCTCAATAATTGAACATCCTTCTTTGACAGCCAATCTATGAAATACTGTACGGACTTTGGTGATGGGAGTGGGTTTCTCCCTCTTCTCATCATGACCACGAAGTAATGGCAAGGCAACAACAATCTTCTGAATACTTTCATACCTATGAGTACCCATTAATGGGTGAAACCTACTCCCTCGCAGAAGCGGAGAGGTCTCAAGAAATCCGAGTTCTGACACACCAAAATAATGTACTATTTTAAGTACATATTTTATGCTTATTTTTGGCGATATTACTCTTTAATGAAGAGTATTTTCATGTTTTTGTTGTAGGTATATTAATTTTAGGCATTTGGAGCAAAAATGATAAAAAGGATGAAATTTGGAACAAAAATAACAAATTTTGGGATTCTGCCGCATGATGCGCTAGTTCAGCACATGATGCGCCAGTTCAGCGCATGATGCGCCAGTTCAGCGCATGATGCGCCAGTTCAGCGCATGATGCGCCAGAGACGACTTTTTGCAAATTAAGATGGTTCGAGACGCATTTTGCGTGAATTTTCAAAGGGACACTTGTTCTACACACATATTGGAGTAATTTAATGCATCCAGATACTTTAAAAGGTTCTTTTATGAAGGGATATGTCTCTTAGAACAAATGACATATCTTTTTAATTCAAAAGAGTTGAATTTTAGAGGAAATTCAAAATTCTTTTCAAAGGAGGCAGCAAAAAATAAAAGAGAAGACTTCAAAATAAGAGAGAGGGATGAGAAAGGGAGAGAGAGAAAGTTAGCGTGAGAGGCAAGAGGAGAGAAGAGGAGATTTTATTCTAAGATTGTAAGAGGAGAGAGAAGGTGGAGATTTCATCTTCGTTACACTTATAAGAGAGAATTGTGTGGGATTGTAAAGAGAGAAAGACTTTGAGAGAACTTCTAAGGATGTACTTGGGAAGGATTATGAGATAAGTTGTCTATTATTTCTTTTGTTTAGTAAACTTGTTTTTATATATGAAATCCATGTTTTTTCATATCCTTCTCATGAGATATGGTTTTCTTTATCTTCTTTATCATTCTTCCTATTTTGAGATATGGTTTTGTGAAGAATAGATTTTATGTTCTACGGTTTTAAATGTGAATAATTTGTGATGATTTGAACTTCGATCTTCTTTTACTTTTTGATCTAGCCAATTGAAATGTTAAAACTTATTGAGAAACATATGTTCTTAAAAGGGATATGATTTCTACAGCATAGAGAGTCTCATGTGTTTTGATGGGAGAGTAGGTCATCCATGGGATTGGGTGCAAATAAATAGGGAAATATACTTTGTTGGATGCATAATTTGAGATTTTAGGGTGACAAATTAAAATCCCCATTTTGGTCCAGTTGATTGGAAACTATTACGAGATCGTTAGCCCTCAAGTGATGGAGTAGTGGGAGCTATGGAGTGGCAGCCGATATCCTCCCAGCCTAACCACAGAATTAGGGTCAAAACCCTGGATTAGTCAATATTCTTTATAACACTTTGAAGAGGGTAAATAATATGATTTCTCCTATTTGGCACAAAAATATTTATATATGTATTTTTAAATGATTTCAATATCTTCACAATCCATACTCTCTATAAAGGGGAATGATGCTTTCTTAAATCTGAACTTTCCGTCAAAACAAAAACTTTATTTAGTTTTAGTAATTTTACTTTTGAAAGTTAGTTCTTAATTAGTTCACTTTGTTTTTCAACTGCATTTTATATAGTACTTACCCTAGTAGCTAATTTTCAAACTTCACACATTACTTATATTTTTGTATTTTTTATTATAAAATAATTTCAAAAGCTTAGTTAAAGTATTTTCCAACTTCCCTGTGAGATCGATATCTAGGACTCCATTAGAGCCCTTTATTACTTGGCGATACGTATACTTGTATTGAGTTTAAAGGGGATTTAGCAATTTAAAAAGAATTTTGAAAGATAAACTATTTTCATAAAAGGTATTTTTGTTGCAATTATATTGAATTTTTATTATAATATCTGATGTGTGTATTTTATAATATTAAAAAATATTTGCAAAATTAACCCACTAAATCTTCCCACATCAAGTTTTTGGCGTTGTTGCCGGGAAGTGATGTAAAGTAGTATTAGTATAAAAAATATATTAAAAATATAAAAAGAGAAGAGTGTTTGTAGTTTTTCTTGAACGTTTTATTTTTTAAGTGTGTTTGCTTGATTTTTTTAAATTCTTGCTTTATTTGTTTATGCGTAGTGTAAGATCTGAAAATTTAGTAGCTTATGATTCTGAACTAGAGAGAACTGTTAGAAAATTTTAAAATAAAAAAAAGAGAAGGATCATTTTAGCAAAATGGCTTGCAATTTAAATAATGTTAAAATGAAAATGAGCATCATTAGAGACCTTTAAGAGATTATGCTAATCCTACAATAGATAAAATTCATTTAAGTAAACAAAACTCTATTGTAGCTGCTAATTTATTTGAGCTTAAACCTGCTATATCTAAATGGTACAAAAGAATCAATTTGGAGTAACACCAACTGAAGATCCTAATTTGCACCTTGCTAGTTTTCTAAAATTATGTGCTACATTTAAATATGATGAAGTGTCGAATGATACTGTCAGGCTTAGACTTTTTCTTTTTTCACTAAGGGATAAAACTAAGATGTAGTTAATCTCATTAGCACATGGATCTATCAGAACATGGGGAGATTTATCACAAAAATTTTTATCTAAATATTTCCCTCCTTTAAAAATTGTTAAACTTAGAAATGATATCATCATGACTTGACACATTATAAAACTTAAACTCACCACGATGAGGAGCTTAGAGCTAACATTGTGGACAACACGACCTTTCTCAACTGTAAAACATGTCTGCACCAGCTAAACTATTCGTTATAATTAAACAACTAAGTCAAAGAATTTTGAGGTTGTTCGCCTAGTGCGTCATAAATTTTCAATTTATCTTTAGGCGTTTGTATGGCTCTGCTATACAATATTAGCCCTAACTCACTTTAGGTTTCAGAGGTTGTTGTTCGTCATGACCTAAATCCTCACATCTTCCAGGCTCTTCATGTGATCATTTCACATGCATGCAAGCCCTAATTAAATAAAATTGACAAGATGAAACATTTAAATATTTCTCCTCTAAATTGAAGCCAAACCATCGGGTAGACTGGGAAGTCATCGGGGTTATCTTTAAGCTCTGTGACATCCCCTAGTTCTTCTTCCTTTGGATTCTAAAAGTAAAATGTTCCAAATTTGAGTCATTCTCTCTTCACACCACTTTATCCAATTTTGTTGAATAGTCATATTACTTAGACCTCTTTAAAGATAATATCCCCTAATTTTTATCAAGAGTTTTCTTAGATGACTTCAGTTGTCTAAGATGTAATTAAATATAAGGGCTTACCTTTATAAGAAACTTTAATGAACCAGCTTAATATAAACCCCATTTAACTTTCCATGTTAAATAGGAGAACTTGTCGGATTAAAAAGAAATGGTTTTCGCAGACCAAACGAATGTTATATATTTCTTAGTTTATTTGATCGAGCCTCACCCTGGTGTCATGTGTTTATCTTTCGAGATACATAGATAGCTTGAGGTGTAGTGCTCTTTTATCTAAACTTTGAAAGATATAGGATCAGTTTGATTTCATATTTTTCTAAAACTATATATACATATGTAAATTAAAAATGCATTTCTGAAGCCGACGACGGGATTCCAATTCTGGTGGCCGACAGCTTCCAACAGCCAACTCCTCAACCAAAATAATGTCGAACATTCCCCAATATATATATACATACATACATATATATATATATATATATATATATATATATATATATATATATATATATATATATATATATATATATATATAT
>NEWO01000208.1:980982-991437 GCA_003013225.1 Phalaenopsis aphrodite
ATATATATATATATATATATATATATATATATATATATATATATATATATATATATATATATATATATATAGACACACACACACACACACACACGCACACACACACACACACACATATATCGCAAAAGTAGAGTTCTATTAAATTTAAAAAAGGGAAGGAGAAGGATAGGTGGAAACAGTGACCATTTGAGATTCAGCTCCATTGATAGCTAAGAAATTTGCTGGTCAGTTTCATTCCGTGTAAATAAAAGAGAAATAAACCCTTGTCTCCATGAGTAACTATTGTATCTGAGTGATCCACTGTTGTATGTTGCAAGGGGAGTGTATTTGCCTGTCATGTAGTCAACAAGCTGAGAAGAATCTACTTGAACTTGTAAGGGAGTCCACTTGTTCAATGTAGCCATCTTAAGAGCCCAGAATAAAGCAACTATTTTAGCTTCCATCACATCCTATACCATAATTGGTGATTGAAAATAAAGTAAGAAATTTCCTTTATGATCCCTGAAGACTCCTCCTATACCAGCTTTCTTTGGAGAGAAACTTCCATCAGTGTTGATTTTGATGAAAGGAAACATAGGTTTTTTCCACACTACCTTAATGACTTTAAAAGTTTTTTATTCAGCTGTTTTACATATATTCAAGATGTTTGGGAAGCTTTTCCATTGAATCAATTTTCTAATGTAAGCCAAATAGTTGGCCACCACCTTTCCAGTAGCAGCAAAAAATGTCCTCATGTTTTGCCTAATATCTTGTAGCCCAAATAAACCAGGCAATGATAAAGGTGATGGGACCTAGCTTCAGTCCTTGCCAGCCACCCTAGCAATCACTCAAGCTAGTCCACTCCAGATTGATGGTTTTGATTTGAAAGTGTGATTGTAGAGCCAGCCACACTTGCCTGGAGAACTCACAGGTGAAGAATAAGTGATGGGCTGACTCCATATCCTTTCTGCACAAATTACACAAAGAAGGGCCTCTCAACCCCTTAAGTTTTAGTATATGATCTACTGGAAGTAGAGCATTGAGCACTCTCCAGGAGAAAAAAAGACATAGAAGGGGTTAGAAATTTGTTCCACAAGCACTCTCCCCATGGCACCTTAGCCCAATGGTATAACTTATTATATATGGCTTTGGTCAGAATTTGATTGAAGCAGGAGGTTAGAACCAGTTTTTCTTTCTTATTTCTATTGAACTGAATCTTAGTTACCTTGTTTACTGAGATGACAGTCACTAAGGTATGGAGAAAGTTTTCTGACCAAGAGTACCCCATCCAACAGTCTTTCACCATAAGGGTCCTGTCAGGAATACTAGGCAAAGGATCCAAAAAATCATCTGGGTACCATTTATCAAGCCAAAAATTGATAATTCGATGACCCAACTCCCATACATAAAGATGCTCAGCACTTTCTCTCACCTTTAACATGTTGCTCCAAGCTCTAGAATCTCACAGCCTTTTATAAACCAAATTTGGATATTCAGATCTGAAATATTTAGCAAACATAAATTTTTCCCAAAGAGTGTCTTGTTGTCTGAATTTAAACTACAACATACACATGCTAATTTGCTGTAGCTGGTCAAGCCCCTTAAAACCCAGCCTTCTTACTAAAAAAGATCTGGCCACTTTCTGCCAACTAGCCCAAATCATCTTCTTTCTCTGACCAGTCTAGAGGAATCTATTAAAGGTTCTCTCCAACAGCACCTTTGTGCTTTTCTTCATCACTGCCACTTGTAGAATATACATATGTAAGGTGGTGAGAATGCTCTTCAATAAAGTTATTCTACCCTCATTAGAAAGGAAGGAATTTGTCCAGCTCTATAAATTTGAATGACTTTTTTTAACAATTTCATCAAAGTGGGTTAATTTGGTTCTTCCCCTACTTAATTGTGCCCCTAGATATTTAGAATGGTTAAGCATAGGAGTGAAACTAGTTAGATCAAGAATCCAATGCCTGCGAGAGAAGAAGACCTTTTTGTTGAAGAGCACTTGACAGTTGTCTTTGTTTACCATGAGTCCCGATGTATGTTGAAACTCCTATATGCATTTATGTAAATTCTTAGCACCAGCCTTGTTAGCTATAGAGAAAATGATGATATCATCAACATAGATCAAGTGACTAAAGTCCAATTTAGATTTATGATGGTACATGTTGTAGCTCTTCGTGTGCCAGGGTCTGTCAAGCAAATTGGAAAGATAGTCCAAGGCTATGATGAATATTGTTGGGGAGCGGGAGTCTCCTTACTTCAATCCCCTAGTGGCCTTGAAAAACCCATGAACATTACCATTTATGAACACAGAGTTTACATTCCCTTTAATCCATCTTATGATAATTTGGCATGAATTAGTAGAAAACCCCCTTGCCCTCAGAATCTCAATTATAAGTTCCCACTGAATCATGTCATAAGCCTTATTAAAATCAAGTTTTTAAATAATATTCCCCCCTCTACAGGGTTTCTCTAAATACATCAGTAGTTCTTGAGCTAAGAGCACATTAACACCAATGATCCTTCCCTTCACAAAGGCTGCTTGCTTTAGGTGTTGCAGAAGAGGTTGTAGTCTCCTCACCAAAATTTTGCTTATAAACTTACTGATCACATTGGTTAGACTAATAGTTCTTAATTGGTTCCACTGTTCTTTGAAGGAAGATTTGGGAATGAACACAATGGTGGAAGCACTAAAGTAATTTGGCAAATTATGGCCTTGAAAGAAATTTTGTATGGCTGTGATAACATCTTCTTTAATGATCTCCCATGTGTTTTTATAAAAGTTGGCTGTAAAACCATCAAGCCTTGCAGATATGGAACTATCAATGGATGAAAGTGCTTGTTTGATTTCTTGCTCTCCTAGAACTTCAACAAGGTTGATTCTTGCAGTGAACTCATGATCAGAATAAACATAGTTGGGTCAATATGTCCCTTTTGAGTATAACTACACTGCATTAATTGTTGGCAATAGGTCACAAAACCTGCAGCAATCCATGAATCATCCTTAATCCAATTGACATGGTTGTCTTTAATGGAGTGGTTAGTATTACACTTCATTTGGAATTTGATACAAGCATAATAAAACTTAGTATTTCTACACCATCTAAAAATTTGATTTTGGAAGCTTTCTGTTTGAGAAATTGTTTCTGCCAAGCCACAACTATTAATAACTTCTCATTAGCCTCCAAGCGGGAGGCCTCATCTACCTGTCTAAGAATGGTAGCATTCTCCATTGCCTTTAGTTCCTTCTCATCTTGTTCAACCCCATTCATGGTATTGCCAAAAGTATTCCAATTCCAGTTGTTTAAAGCTTTTCCAACTTTTTCTGCAATATCCACAGCTTGATTAGAGGGTTGAAACAATCATAGTCCCCCCAATGTTCTTTGATAGTTCATAAGAAGTCCTTCATATTAGACCAGAAGTTCAGGTACCTAAAAGGGTTGTTGTTATTTTTTTTAGTAGCATATAGAGTGATCAACGGAGGCCTGTGGTCAGATCCAGCCAATATAAGATGGGTGATAGAAGTATGCAGAAAAGTTTGAATCCAACTATCATTAGCTAAAACTCTATCCAGCCTTTCCCATAATCTTCCCCTTCTCCATGTGAAATCTGAGCCATTGTATCCCAAATACAAAAGACCTGATGTCTGGATGTTATCAATGAATGTAGTCATTGTAAAGATGCATGGAGGTCTCCCCCTCTTTTTCTCAGTAGGAGAAGCCAAAAAGTTAAAATATCCCCCCACTAACCAAGCTTTATCAGATAGAATGCTGATATTGTGTAACTCCTTCCACAGTTCATGTCTAGAAGATTTGGAACTTCCTGCATACACAATAGCAAAGCCACCCATGCCAGCCACACTGAAAGATAAGTGCATGATTTGAGGATGGTTCAGCTAAATGACATAACCCATTTCAGCTCTGCAGAAAACCCAGATTTTATTATTCAGATTAGAAAATAAGGAAAGCCAAGGAAGGATTTTAAATATTTCTGAGGATTTCGATGAACCGAGGTTCCGAAATGGCTATACATCATAATTTATGCTTCTTATTAAAATTTTTAAGCCTTTTTAAGGAAAGGGGGTGGATAATACCCCGTATATTCCAACATAAAAAATATAATCATGTTGATGGGGTGGATGAAGGGAGGGCTGAGATCTGGATCTAGTTCTCCCACTTGTAGGTTGAGTGGTGGACATATTTTGAGAATTATGAGTGCTTCCAGTAATGTGGGTGGAAAAATATTCCATTAGCTCATTTTTTCTAATTTGGATTTCCTTTTCTTCTTTTTCTTCTGGATTTGTTAGTCTGTTTCCAATATTTGAGTCATCTCTAGCATCAACTCAGCAGATGGTTTGTAGGCTCCATGATAGTATCGTTTTCATTAACAGTTCCGGTGACCTTAGGAGGAGAAACCATTTTTTCCTTCCAAAATATCATGGGAAGAGGGGTGACAACAATGCTTCCCTCCTCTTCATATATATATATATATATATATATATATATATATATATATATATATATATATATATATATATATATATATATATATANTATATATATATATATATATATATATATATATATATATATATATATATATATATATATATATATATATATATTGTAAAAGAGCAATCTATGGCTCCTTACATGTTAAACATACAATTGAGTTACAAAACAGAAAGAGTAGATCACTCAACCTACCCAGATCTCTTACCCTATATAGTTCTTACAACCATGCTCACAAAATGTAAGATAGATATCTAAGTAAGACATTGTATGTACCAAAAAAAAAAATCAATCTCTACAGTGAAGATAAGGAATGGATAAGGTGTCCCCATGTAGTAGGAGAGCTAACTGATTAGGAGGTATAGTCCCTACAACAATCTCTTCAGTTTTTTCCCCCTGATTGCCAAAATGTGTGCTGGAGTGTTTCCTTCTCTAAGAATGTGTTGGAAATGCACATCAACCTTAATAAACAGTCTTTTAATATTATTGTGCCACCAAACAAGGTTCCATGGAGCAGCTTCAACATTTTTCAGAATTCTGATGCAGCTATTGGAATTAGATTCTATCACCAACTTAGAGATGTTACATTGCTTGGAAAGGTAGATAACCCAGAAGATGGCGATCATTTCAGTTTCAAGTGCATCATTAGCCCAAGTACGAGATGAAAAGTAAAAAATGCACTTTCCTTGATAGTTCCTAATAACTCCTCCCACACCAACAACCTCCTTAGAGAAACTTCCATCAGTATTGGCCTTCAACCATCCCTTAAGTTGGGGGGGGGGTCCAAGGGACCAAAGTAGGCTTGCTTATATTCATATTAATGCCACTGAGCATCCAAATCTGGAAAATATTGGGAAACTTCTAATGCACTATAATCTTTTGCAGATAGGAAGTACAATTTAAAACCACTGCCTTATCCAAAGGTTTCATATTTTCATACTTGACTTTATTTCTGTACATCTAAATGAACCATGCAACAACACAAGGAATGATTATCATTTTAGCTTCCAGCCACTCCTTCCACGATTCCAAAAAGTTTTGCAAACTTACTTTCAGAGTATCAATGCTGAGCTGATTCAACAGACCAGACCAAACACTTTGGGAGAAACTACAGGCGAAAAATAAATGTTCCAGACTTTCTTCCTCCTTACTACACAGCCAGCAGCAAGATGGACCCCTAAGCCCTTTCAATTTCAAAAAATCATCACAAGGTAGGAAAGATTTCCACAGCCTCTAGCAAAAAAAAGGACATTGAAGGTGTCAACCACTTCCCCCAAATAAATTTCCCCCACATAATAGGTTGCCAATGATACAATTGCTGGAAAATGTAAGCTGAAAGTTTTTGTGGGGATCCTGTCTAGTGATTATTCTATCTTTTTCTCTAGGATTGATTTTAGTTTTCTTTACCCAATACATTTGCTCTTCAGTTAAGTTGCCAGCAAATTGCAATTCCATTGATTTTCAGTCCAGAATTCCTTCACTTTAGTTCCAAAGTTTGGATTGGAGGTGTCAATTCTTTCCCCATTCCAAATCCATTTATCTAGCCAGAAATTAATTTGTCCTTCTCCAATTTCCCAAATAAGCAAATCCTCAGCTTGATGCCTCACCTCCAAAAGTTTAGACGACAACTTGGAATCCCCAACTTTCTTCTTAGCCAAGTTAGGGTGTACAGTCCGGTAGTATTTCCCCTTCATAAACAAAGCCCAAAGAATATTTTGGGCTCTAAACTTTATCCAGAGTTTACAAAGATTAATGACACTGAGATGTTGAAAATCCTTAAAGCCTAAATCACCTGCATGTAGAGGCTTACACAATTTATGCCAAGCTAACCAATGAAACTGTTTCTTCTGTCCAACCTAAAGAAATTTATTAAACATTTTGTCTAGCCTTATCTGAGTCTCCTTCTTCATAGCAAACATCTGAAGAGCATAGGAAGGGATAGAAGTTAAGATACTTTTGAGAAGAGTGATCCTACCTCCATTTGATAGGAAGTAATTTGTCCAACATTGAAGTTGTTTCTGAATTTAATCAATTACCCCCATTGAATTGAGTTTGTTTAGTTCTCCCTTTTATTAATTGAACATCAAAAATAATTGATAGGTAAAGAGGCCAAGCTAAATCCAATGTGTTGTGCAATCCATTGCTTAATCTGTGGAAGAGTATGAGAGCTAGCAAAAAAATTGACATTTCTGTTTGTTAAGATACATACCAGATGATCTTTGGAAGTTTTTAAGTACTTGATTGAGAGACTTCACTGCATTCTTGGTAGCCTTAGAGAAAATGATTATATCATCTGCATAGGACATATGACTCACACTAATATTAGATCTGTGCTGATAGTCCAAATGTGGGGAAGATAGAAACTTTTGATTACAAAGCCTAGAAAGATAATCCATAGCCAAAATAAAGATAGTATGGGATAAGGATCTCCTTGTTTAATTCCCCTAGTGGCATTCAAGAAACCTTGACTCTTGCCATTAATTAAGATATAATGGTTGTTGCAAATGAGCCATCTTCTAATCAGATTGACAAAGGCCCCAAAGAAGCCCCTAGCATTTAAGGTAGCCAAAATAAAATTCCAGTTAATTGTAACATAGGCTTTTCGAATATCCAATTTCATAATGAGATTGCTGCCTCTACATTTTTTGTCTAGATCCAGTAGCAGTTCCTGAGCCAAAAGGATGTTATCAGCAATTTGCCTTCCTTTCATCAACGCCACCTGATTCTTGTTGATAAGCTGTTGAAGATGAGGTTGAAGTCTAGTGCTGATAATCTTACTAATAACTTTAGAGATGACATTAGTTAGGCTGATTGGTCTAAAATCTCCCTATCTTATCCTGCTGGAATTTTTTGGAATCAAGGTTATAGTGGAAGCAGTAAAGTATCTAGGGGGATCAATACCTCTAAAGAAGCTTTGCACAACACAAACTCCCCACAGATGTTATTCCAAGTGGCTTTATAAAATTTTTCAGTGAAGCCATCAGGGCCAGCTACCTTATGGTCATCAATAGAGTCCAAGGCAGCTTTAATTTCACCTTCCAATGGAGTGGTATTTAGATTCAGATTATGGAAATAATCTTTGCAATCAGAGAATATTTCCATCTTGATTTAAGCTCTAGAAGGAGACTGCTCCTTAAAGATATTTTGAAAGTAATTTACAGCATCTTGGGAAATATTCTCAGCATCAGTCAGCATATGGCCAGCAGAATCCTGAATAGATAAAATCATGTTATTTTTCCTTCTAAAGTTAATGCAAGCATGGTAATAACTTGAGTTTCTATCTCCTTCCATAAATTTGGTAACAATAACTTTCTGCTTCAGAAAACATTCTGTGTAACTGGTATGGAGTAACAACTCTTCATTAGCTTTATGGAGGTCAACTTCAGAAATCAAACCCCTTTGGAAACTGTCTTCCATGTTAATCACTTTACTTTGAGCTTTAATCAAGTTCTCATGTATATTACCAATAGTGTCCCAATTCCACTTCCTCAGCTTAGCTGCTACCTTCTTTTGGGGTTTCCATAGATTTATCCATGGATTAGTATCACCCTCAGACCTCCAAACCTTACCTACTACTTCCACAAAATGAGGGTGGAGAGTCCACAGTTTTGAAACCTGAAAGGAGCTTTATATGAGCTTTTAGCATTTTGGATTGTGCATAGGAGAGGCCTATGGTCAGAACCTGCCATAGCCAAATGAGAAATGATAGTGAATGGGAAGGTTTGAACCCATTTTGAGTTACCAAGCATTCTATCAAGTCTTTCCCACATGGAACCCCTTCTCCAAGTAAAGTTAGGACCTTGATACCCCAAATAAAAAAATTCAGCCTCAGAAAGAAAGTCATTGAATCTATTCATTGCAGAAACAATAGGTGGCCTACCACCTCTTCTTTCAGAAGGAGAAGAGATACAGTTTAAGTCACCCCCCAAAATCCAAAAGGAGTTCAGAGACTGGCCAATTTGAGTTAACTCAGTCCATAAGGTAGATTGATTAAAGGCAAGACTGCTATCATAAATGAAGGTGGCATATCCAATTTGAGCTCCAATATAGAATTGGATGTGAACAAATTGGGAATGGTTTAACAACACAGACCATTGAAGTTCAGCTCTAGAAAAAAAGCCAAATTTTATTATTAGTATTGGAGAAATGATCAAATTGAGGGAAATTTTTTTGAATGTTATGGGAATTTTTAGTAACCAATGGTTTAGGGTTATACCCCTAATATTCAAGAATGGCAAAACACCACACTTTATGAATTATCACCAAATTTTTTAATCTCTTTGGAGAGGAGGGGTGAGCAATACCCCTAATATTCCAAACAAGGAACTTAATCATTGAGAAAAGGTCCTCCCTTTCCCCCTAGTCCTAAGAAGGTGATTCACATTATAAGGTCCCTCCATAGGCTGTTTATTTTCAACTTTACCTTTTTTCTTCTTATGGCTTCTTTGGACTTGCCAATCTTTAGTTAGAACATCTGTCAGACTATTGATAGTATGATCTTGAACCCTAGAGGGGTTTATGTTTAATAAGTTGTCATCTTGTATTATCTTTTCCTTTAAATTATTGTTAATGCATAGTTCTTCCTCTTGCTCCCCATCATTACTACTTGGCACAATCTCAATTGTTTTATTTACCTCCACATCGGTAGCATCAACACTCCCAGCCAATTCAACAGCAGTCCCAACTAGCTTGGAATTAGTTGTTCTAGTCCCTGGAGCTCTTTTTTTATTTGGAGGGTGTAGTCTATAGAACTTCTCCACATTATGTCCAAACATTTTATAATGTTGGCAATAGAAAGGCTTTTGTTCCAAAATTATCTTCTGCCAGAAACCTTCCTCAGTAGTTCTAATCCAAACCCTATCAATATCAGGCAAAGTAATGTCCCTCTCAACCAGGACTCTAGCTCCAGATGGTCTGGCCACATTATAAGTGGGGGCATCAAATTTCATTGGGCAACCAAGCACTCTACTAATGCTGAATAGCACATTCTGATGGAAATACTGAATTGGTAAATTAGGGAATTTGAACACCATTGGAACTACAGGAGGTTCCTTTGTGGGATCAAACTCTGGAGTCCATTTCTGCAATTTCATTGGACACCATTAATGTTCAAAGTTTGTTCTGCAAACACCCTTGCATAATCTTCTTCATTAAATAAGGAAATCAAAAGGTGCCTTCCATCTATTAAACCCATTCTCCAAGCTCCTGTAAGTTTCAAATCCTCAAAGTACCTCCTTACCAAGTTCATCTTAGGGTGGCCATACTAAAACTTACCCACCAAAGTAAACTTAAGTGTTTCATTAAGTTCATTGATTTCTTGGGGAGAGAAGATGATGGCAGGTTCCCCTTCCTTCAACCCTAAAGGATTGACAAAGGGGCAAACCCCCCTCCCAGCAGCAGCATCATGAAGAAATTGTGGAAAAGCCAAGTGGTCAAAGGATTTAGGCACTTCAACACCACATCCAAAAACATCAGCAAAGGTTGCCTTGGTCCATTGAGCATTGGTATCAGCATCAATGGGGAAGGCCATTGAGGAAACACAACCCAAAGAACCCAAGATCAATAAAATGATGAAAACAGTAGCAAGACTCCAAAATCAAAAGGAGCACAAAACAATACAGCTACAGAAAGGATGAAAGGACCAATACAGTTCCAAGGCCAAAACTCCAAATAGAAAGAGTAGAGTTTAGCAGCAAATTCAGCAAATCAATAGAACAGTAACACTTTTCAACAAAGATCTTCTCGGGCAAGACCTCAGCAAACTCCACAAACCTCAAGCACCCCTTGAAGAGAAAGCAAGCTTCTTTATCCAGCACCACCACCTTCAAAACCCTAGCAGAGCGCAGCTAGGTCTAGCCGCCACCATCCTATAACATAATTACATATATATATATATATATATATATATATATATATATATATATATATATATATATATATATATATATATATATATATATATATA
>NEWO01000208.1:991524-1018173 GCA_003013225.1 Phalaenopsis aphrodite
TATATATATATATATATATATATATATATATATATATATATATATATATATATATATATATATATATATATATATATATATATATATATGAAGGAGCAGTCTCATGGCTCCCTACATGTTCAAAACTAGGGGTAAAGAATCCCCCAAAAAGACCTTACAGGTTTCAGAGGAGTGTAGATATAAGAGAAGACTATCTTCAGAAAGAAATACATAAGGGGAGGGGAGGAGAAGAGTAGGAAGGAGAGCCCAAAATTACACTTTATAGTTTCCTTTAAGATGAGAAGCTACAATTCGAAAGTGAGGAACCTAAAGGTTATCACCATGTAGCAGAAAAGCCAGAGGAGGAGGTGGTTTAGCAGCCACAACATTGGATTAAGAATGAAGTCCTTGTCTGGCTAACCAGTTTGCAGGTTTGTTACCCTCTCTATAGTTGAAATTTAATTGTGTGTTCAGTAAACAAATGAGGCTTTTGATCTTTTTTGCCCACTGTGTATGAATTCAGGAAGATTGATCCATAGAATTTATAATTCTTAACAGCACAAAAGAGTCCACTTCCAGCCATATATTATGCCAATCAGATTTATAAGCAAACTTTAATGCCCAATAGACTGCAATGAGTTCAACATCTAAGGAATTAAAAGCCATAGCTGGAGCATTAAAGTAAAGCATACATTTATTGGAATGGTCCCTAAACACCCCCCACCCCAACACCCATTGCATTGAAACTGCCATCTGTATTAATTTTGATGATGGAGGGCTGAGGAGGTTTCCAATACACTTTACAAATCAAGCGGATCCTCCCCTCCATTGGAATTTGAAATCCACAGATATTGGGGTAATTTTTGAAAGTGATCATTTTATATAAGTAAGCAAGACAGTTCCTGACCACCTTGGAGATTTGTGTGGACTTAGTTTCATTTTTGCCATTATTCCTAGCCATCCATATGAACCAAGCCACCAAGAATAGAGTAGAAGCAAGATTTTTCCTCTTCCAGCTTTGCCAAAAGGTTTTTAACAAAATGAAGGGGATATCATAGACATGCAAATTCAATTTGGTGATGAGTTCAGACCAGATCCTTTGAGCATAAGTACATTTGAAAAATATATGATCAATTTCCTCTTCCATGTCCAAACACAAATAGCATTTGGATGGACCCCTTAGGCCTCTAAGTTTTAGGATATCATCAATGGTAGAAATTTGTGGAAAATCTCAAGCAGAAAAATGACATGGAGGGGGATAGGAATTTGTTCCAAATAACATCTCCCCAAGGATCCTTTTCCCAGATATAAAGCTTGGCATAGATAGCTTTAGACAGTAATTGGATTATGTAAGTTTGCCAGATGATTTTATCAGGTTTGGATCAGTTGATTTGAATATTGGAGACTAGGGAAGCATAAGGTTCTTGGAGTAAATTTTGTAGTAAAGAGGAGGACCACTGCTCACCATCCCAGCAATTAGCTACAGTTAAACTTGGATTGAAATTAATAGGGGGGCCAACCATTCTCTAGGACACCACTGATCCAGCCATAAATTAACTTTGCCATCACCTAGGTCCCAGAAGAACATATCCTCAACACTTTGTCTCACTTTAACAATATTTGACCAAATTCTGGAATCTCCATTTCTCCTGACAACAGTAGTTGGGTGCTATGATTTGCAGTATTTACCCATCATGAATTTAGCCCATAAAGAGGTCTGAGCTCTGAAATTGATCCAAAGTTTGTAGAAATTGTTCTGGCATAGATGATGAAGCCCTTTGAAACCAAGTCCCCCTACAAGAGTGTGTTTAGTAGCCTTTTGCCAAGAAGCCTAGTGTAGTTGATGCCTTTGGCCAGACCACAAGAATCTATTAAAAGCCCTTTCAAGTTGAATCTATGTACTCTTCTTCATATAAGTTGTTTGGAGGATGTAGTTGGGGAAGGTTGTGAGGATGCTTTTTAGAAGGGTAATTTTGCCCTCATTGGAGAGAAAGGAGTGAGACCATCCAGCAAGATAAGAGTTTATCTTGAGAAGAAATTCATCAAACTAAGTCTGCTTGACTCTTCCCCTGATAAGCAGCACACCAAGGTATTTTACAAGAGTACGAGCAATAGAAAATCTAGTGTGATTGGCAATCCATTATTTATAGTTAGTGGAAGACTTCTTATTAAAGAATAGTTGGCATTTAGCAGGGACAAAAGACATTCCAGATTTGGATTGAAAGTTCTGCAAACAGGTGTGGACTTTTCTAACTGCACTTTTATGGGAACTAGAAAAGACCATGATGTCATCATCATAGAGCAGGTGGGAATTTTGTTAAATATGATTTTACTAATAGTTTTGTTGATCACAGTGGTTAAACAAATAGGCCTGTAATGCTCCCAATTTTTCTGTGAATCAGCCTTAGGAACCAACACAAAGTTAGATTCACTAAAGTAAGAAGGGAGGTTGTTTCCCTGAAAGAAGCTAATGATAACCTCAATCACTTCCAATTTTATAATTTGCCAAGACTTCTTGTAAAACTTAACAGTAAAACCATCTGAACCAGCAGACTTGGAGCTGTCAATGGAGTTTATAGCCATCAAAATCTCATTTTCAGTAGGAATATTAGTTAACTGTAAGCTTCTAGTTAGATCAAAATCCTTAGTGAAAAAAGAATTGTCAATGGGAATTCTAGGCTCAGTAGATTGTTGCAAAAGTTTACTGGAATAATTGACAACATCTTTTACTATAGAAATGTTGTCATGAAGCCAAACACCCCCTTGATTTTGAATAGAATGGATGTTATTGCATTTTCTACTGTACTTTATGTGGGCATGGTAGAATTTAGTGTCTCTATCCCCATCAGTAAAAATATTAATGGCAGCTTTCTATTTGAGTAGTTTTTCTTGATTGTCAATCACAACAAGAAGATTATTTTGAGCAATTTGAAGAATGGAATCCACAGCAGATCCATTTTGAACCTCAGCTTCCAATTTTTCGACCTCTTTTCAGCATCAGAAATTCTAGCAAAAACATTTCCAAAAGTGTCCTACCGCCATCTCCTTACGACTTTGCTCACTTTGATGTGGAGTAAGCTTAGTTTAACAATAGGAACAGGATGATTAACTCCATTCCATTGACACGCCACAATATTAGAGTAAGAATTGTGAGAAGACCAGAAGTTTAAAAATCTGAAAGGAGCAGGCTTCTCTGGATTCTGATAAGAAGTAATTGTAATAATTAAAGGTCTATGGTCAGACCTAGCAAGTGAAAGATGAGTGAAAAAAGTGAGAATATAATTCTGGAACCAGTGGTCATTAACAAGAATTCCATCAAGCCTTTCCCATATGTGACCTCTTTTCCAAGTAAAAGATGGCCCCTGAAACCCAGGTCAAACAATCCAGCTTTTTGAATATTATCACTGAAGGTAGTCATTTTGCAGATGTTTGGAATCCTGCCCCCTAACTTTTCAGCAGTAGAGATGATGTAGTTGAAATCACCCCCAACCAACTAGAGGGAATTCATTTGTTCACTGATACTTTGAAAAGCAACCCATAGAGCTTTTCTGTCCTCTTTGTGGTAGCCAACATAGATGAAAGTGGCAAAACACTGATGTCATTTGGCATTGAGGGATAGGTGGAGAAATTGTTAATGATTCACAAGATAACACCATTGGATTTATTTTCTACAAAAGAACCAAATTTTGTTATTGATATTAGCAAAATAAGTAAAGCCAGGAAATTTTGTTAGATAAATTTGAAATGAATTTATATCAAACACCTCCTATGGATGAGGAAAATAAGTAAAACCAGATATATTAATTTTATTAGATAAATTTGAAATGAATTTATATCAGACACATCCTATGAATGTGGAAAATTCATTATGACAAATGAAAAATTCTCAATCATCATATGAAATTTTAAACACAATAAAAAATCAACCTAATAACCCTTTTTCTAATTATTACAATCTTGGTTGGAAAAATCACCCTAATTCAAGTTGGAATAATAATAACTCTAATGATGTAAATCTGCAATGGGGGAACAATTAAGCGAACCTTTTGGGAAATGTAAACAATCAAAGAAATACTAACTATAGAACTTATTATCCTCCTAGATTTAATAACAATTCACAATTTAAGGAGAATAAATTTTCAATCGAAGAATTGATATTACAAATGGCTAATCCATTACAAAGTCAGGGAGCAGCAACTAGAAATATTGAGAATCAATTGGGACATATTGCTACTGCACCTAGCAAAAGGCCTCAAGGAACTTATCTTAGTAATGTTGAGATTACTCATAAAGACTAGAATAAAGAGCAAATTAAAGCTATACAACTAAGAAGTGCAAGAGAAGCAGAGACAAAACTTCAAAAAGAGATTGAAGTTGATAAAGAAGGAGTGGAAATTGAAAAGTTGAAGGAAAATATTCCTCACGATTCAAAATATCCCATTAAACCAATGAAATTACTATTAAAAAACCACCACCTCCATTTCCTCAAAGATTGAGACAGCAAAAATTGGATAAACAATTCTTAAAATTCTTGGAAATAATTATGAAATCAAATTTAAACATTCTATTTACTAATGCTCCGGAACAAATGCTAAGCTATGTAAGTTTTATGAAGTATACTTAATAGAAAAAAGAAGTTTACAGATAATAAGACATTTGCACATAGTGAAGAGTGTAGCACTATAATTTAGAAAAAGCATCCTAAAAAACATAAAGACCCTAGTATTTTGACTATTCCTTGTGCTACATGCAAAAGATTTTTTGGAAAGCTTTATGTGATTTGGGAGTCAGTATTTATCTTATGTCTTTATCTATTTTCAGAAGATTAGGCTTAGGAGAAATTTCTCCTACTAAAGTAATACTTCAGTTAGTTGATCATTTGATCACCTATCCTAAAGGAGTTGTATAAGACGTATTATTAAAGGTTGATAAAGTTATCTTTCTTGTGGACTTCATTATGTTATATGGAGAAATTTAAAGAAACTCCATTCATTTTTGGGAGACCTTATCTTGCAACTGGAAGAGCAATGATAGACGTTCGAAAAGGTGAGTTAACCATGAGAATCAATAATTAAGAAGTTACATTTAATATATCAAAATCCATAAAATACCCAACAAAAGGAAAAGATGATGAATGCTTTAGGAATGAAATTAGTGATTATTTGAGTAACGATTATTTTACAAAATGTTTTGAAGAGAAATGGAACAAGAAGATTTGAAACACAAAGATGAAGATAAAATACAAGATAAGACCATTGAAATATGTAATGAAGATTTAGATTATGTTCATGAAAGATTTGAGCTGTTAGACACCACGATAAATTATAAAAATCTTATTCCTTTAATTGAAAAACCTCCTGAAGACGAAATGAAAATACTCCCTGCACATTTTAAAATATGTCTTCTTAGGAGATTTATCTACATTATCTGTTATAGTATCCTCAGAGTTATTTAAACTATAGGAAAAAAAATTATTAGTGAATTTAAGTAAACATAAGAAAGCCTTTAGATGGACATTAGTTGATATCAAAGGAATCAATCATTCAATTTGTATGCATAGAATTTTATTAGAAGAGCATCATGAACCTAAAGCTGATCATCAAAGGGTGGTACATGATAAGTCACTGGTTGGTGAATTTGTATTGACTATAGAAAATTAAATTATGCCACTAAGAAAGATAACTTTCCTTTACCTTTTCTGGACCAAATGTTGGATAGATTAGTTGGGCACAAATGTTTTTGCTTTTTGGATGAATATACTAGTTATCATCAAATTCATATTACTCCTAAGGATCAAGAAAAGACAAATTTTAGTAGTCCTTAGGTACTTTTGCTTTTAGGTTAATTCCCTTTGGCTTATTTAATGCACCCATAACATTTCAAAGATGTATGATGTCTATATTTTGTGACTTAATTGAAAAAGGAATAAAAATTCTTATGGATGACTTTTCAGTGTTCGGAACTTCAATTGAATCATGTTTAAATCATTTAGATAAAAATTTAAGAATGATGTGAAAAGATAAATTTAGTATTAAATTTGGAGAAATGCCAATTTATGGTTGCAGGAGGAATTGTACTTTGACATAAAATTTCTAAAAATGGTATGAAAGTAGATCCAACAAAAGTTCAAGTCATAGTTAAACTGCCTCCTCCTACTACAATGAGAGGGGTTAGAAGTTTTTTATGACATGCTGGTTTTTATAGGCGATACATAAATTTTTTTTTGAAAATTATTATTGTCCTATGCCAACTATTAAAAAAAGGCACAAAATTTGATTTTAAAGAAGAATACAACAATGCCTTTGAATTATTAAAGAAAAATCTAATTATTGCTCTTATAATAGTTTCACCTGATTGGGAAAAACCATTTGAGCTAATGCGTGATGCTAGTGATTATGCAATTGAAGCTATTTTAGGGCAAATATATGACAAAATTTTTAAAGTTATATATTACGTAACTAAAACTCTGATTGATGCTCAAATTAATTATACCAGTACTGAGAAAGATTTACTTGCAATTATCTATGCTTTTGATTAGTTCAAATCATATCTCATTGGAGCTAAATGTATTGTGCATACTGATAACTCTGCTATAAGATATATGATGCAAAAGAAGGATGTGAAACCAAAATTAATTAGAAGGATTCTTTTGATGCAAGAATTTGTTTTGTTGTAGTAGATAGGAAGAAATATGATAATCAAATAACTGATCATTTATTTAGGCTAGAACAGGAAAAATCATTTAATTTTTGAAGTAAAATTAATGAAAATTTCCTAATAAACAACTATACACTATTAATGAATGGACTGTACCATGGTATGCCGATATAGTGAACTTTATTATTAGTGATCTTTTACCATATAGACTGACAATGCAGCAACAGAAGAAATTTATTCATGATGTAAAATTTTACTTTTCGGATGACCCATATTTGTATATGCAATGTAAAGATAAAGTTATTAGAATAAGTGTACCATATGAAGAAACTAAAAAAATTATTTGAAGTCATGATCCTAAATTTTGGGGACATTTTAGAATTGATAGAAGCACACAAAATTTTACAATCTAGATTTTATTGGCATACTCTATTTAAGTATGTTAATACATATATAAAACCATGTGATCGATGTCAGCGAGTAGAAAATATTTGAACAAGAATGAAATACCCAAAAATTTTACATTGGAAGTTGAAATTTTTTATGTTTGGGGATTGGATTTTATGAGACTATTTATACCCTCTTTTGGAAACTTATATATATTAATTGCAGTAGACTAGGTATCAAAATGGATCGAAGCAGTTGCTTTAACTCAATGTGATGCTTGGAGTGCTTCAAAATTTTTAATGAAAAATATTTTTACAAGATATGGAATGCCAAGAGTAATCATTACAGATGAGAGATCTCATTTCAAGAATAAGAAAATTAAAAAATTGGTTGAAAAATATGATATTATAGTAGGATCTCTACTGCTTATCATCCTCAAACTAGAGGTCTCACGGAAATATCTAACCATAAAAGTAAATGAATCTTGGAAAAGACTATAAATCTTAACAAAATGGGTTGGTCTGCTAGATTAGATACTGCATTATGGGCTTACAAAATAGCTTATAAAATCCTACAGGAATGTGTCTATATAGACCTATTTTTGGAAAGACCTGATACTTACCAGTAGAATTGGAGCATAAAGCTTATTAAATTATTAAAGAATTTAATTTAATTTAAAAGATGCTAGTGAGAAATGATTATTGCCATTGAATGAGCACGAAGAGATTAGAAATGAATCTTATGAAAATGCTAAGATTTTTAAAGAAAAAAATGAAAAATTAATAAGATTGAAAGATAATAAAAAAGGAATTTAAACATGGACAAGAAGTTTTGTAGTATAATCAAGATTAAAATTATTTCCTGAAAAACTTAAGTCCAAGGGGTTAGGGTCATTTACTGTTATAAAAGTCTACCTATATGGAGTTGTGGATATTGAAGATCCGAGAACCAAAGAAATATTTAAAGTTAATGGACATAAGTCAAAACCTTACTTTGATGGGCACATACTAATTTTTAAAGAGGTTTTAATGTTGGGTCAGCTAAAGTAAAGACTGAGATTGTTAGGATGACGACATTAAACAAAGCACTTTGTGGAAGGCAACCTAGAGTTATCTGTGTAATTGTTTTAAATTTATTTTTACATAATATAAGATCATTTGATTAAATTCTATGTTCTTTGGAGATCTAAATGTTAAGAAACTACGTAAAAACATTTTAATTATAGGATTTTATGTTAGGTGTGAGAGTTATTTGAACCTTAGGCGAAGCGGTACAAAAGTGTGCATTGGTTCCTAGGCGCCTAAATCTGGCATCTAAGTGCACGTAAACTTCTTTTTGACTATTTTGGGCCTGATTTTCTTTATATAACTCATAAAACCTATCATATGGAATTAAACTAATTTAGTAGAGAAGTAGAAGATCCACTATTCTTGCTCATATGACTTCCAATTCCACGGAAACTTCCAAATATGAGATATTTCAACAAGAGGAAGTTTATTAGTTTCAATGCGTAGAAGTTGCACGAAAGGATTCTTATGATGAAGAGGTTGATCAAGAAAAGATGTTTTGTGAATTGAGGATTCAATACTTCTGGTACTATTGTGGAAGAGATCATTGTGCAAAAGCGATGAAAAGTATTATGCTACATAACTGCGACCGTAGTGATTCCTATCATGAAGGATATTTATGTAAATCTTCATGGGATTAATCAAGGAGTTATTTATGTTCAATGCAGATGGGTATCTTTTACTCCTTCAAGAATCAATGATTTATTCTTGATCAAGAATGTTTCAATTTGTCATTATGCCAACTTTGCCCCTACAAGTGATAATATGAAGGAAGTCTTTCGATTCTTAACGGATGAAGATGGAACTTAGGAGATAAGAAATGAGAATAGTGTAAGTTTTCCTTCTCCATAATTAAATTTTGCATTGAAGCCTTGACATATCATTATTTTTGAAAAATGCTCACTACTACAAAAACCAGTAAAGTGATGAAGGAATGTGTTATATTGAATTACAATATTCAAACTGGTAGACGATTAATGTGGTTGATTTATAAGCAAAATTTATTCTTGGCTTGATTTTGAAAAGCCCTACTCATGGTCTTGAATATCCATCCACAATATTATTGCTTTTTAGCCAATCGTAAGTTCCATACAAAAATTGGGAAAAAAATATTTTTCCATGGAAGCCCATGGACCTAGTGTTATAGTCTAAATACTTAGAAAATGGAGAAAAGGATGATGGAATGTTCCTATAGATTAATCATCTAAAAATTCATCACCTTTACGACCCCAATTTATGGATAGTTCACATGTTATTTTGAAGATGATTAAGAAGCTGGAGAATGAGATGATTAATATTCTTACTGCGATTAGTAGCATTTCTGATCAATTTGACCATTTGGATTGGAGAATTAAAGAGAAATTTGATCATATTGAATGTTTGAAAGAGGCTATAAAGAGAATGTATAAGAAAAATGTTTGGATTGAAGAATACTCGACTGACAAATTTTCTCATCGTCCTTTCTAAAATTTATTTGTGCATCGATAATTCATGGGAGATATTAGAGTGAATGATAGTATTGAAGATGAAGATGTGTAGACACTCTAAAGTTAAGAATTCCGATTTATATGAACTTATCTATAGTTGGTTATGTTGGATTTCCTTAGTTTTTGATATCTGACTTGTTATGGTTTATATTAGTATTTCATGTTTAGTTTTCAGGGTTAGGATGTTGTTGGTGTGATTACGACTCTGAGTTTTATGTCATGGTTTCAAAATACTCGTTTGTAATTGTTTGGATTTATATATAAATGAGAAGTTATTTATTGTTAGTGAAACTTTAATGTTAGTAATTTACTTAATTTTAAAATGTAAAGTGAATTTAAACTTATTAGAGGTTGGAGTGCTTTGGTGTACAATAATTTTTACAAAAAAAATTGAAACTGACAAGTTTGAGCATTGGCGCAAGGCGCTAAAACTGGCTCCTAGGTGCCTGATCGGCAGAACCCTTAAAAGCTGCAAAACAAGTAACACTATTTTTCTTCTTTGGTTCGTCTCCTACCTTGCATCTAAAGCCAAAAAGCTACTTAGGGCTTCCTAATACTTTGATTTGAGGCAATTTTGAGGCTTGAAAATATTGAATTTTATCTTCTCTTGGTAAGAGCTTCACTTTAACCTAGAAATTATTTTAATTTCACAATGGATTTCTCTGACAGTAAGTGAAAACTGAAAATTGAAAATTTTGGGGAAATATAGTAAGGAATCCATGGTGTGAAGTTTCTTAGCAATGATTTTGATTTTAGGAGTTTACTTTATCATTATTGCGAATTTATGTTGAAATATTTTGAATTCTTAAAACTCTTATGGCTTTTAAGATGAAGAATATGAAGGGAAAAAAGGGCTTTGACATGAAAAAATTTGTGAACATCAAAGCCTAGTACCACTATAACATACAAATCATGTCAAGGAATTAATTTAGTAGTGAGCATTCTATAACCTCAGAGGTTCTATAGAAGGAATTATTGTAGCAAGGCATTAGGAAACTTTTTGCTACTTCACGACAAAGGAAATTATCTCAATTGCCCAGGAATTTTACGCAAACCTCCGAGAAGCTTCAGATGATCAAGTATTTGTGCTTGGTAAGACTGTTGAATTAACCTCTGAAAGAGTCAATGCATTATATCAGTTGAGGGATGAATTTCATTGCAAATATTCAACATTTGATACATTTAATTTGGCACTTGATGAAGTTATTAACTTTTTGAACGATGGAAGAGGAGTTTGGAAAATAAAGAATAATCATATGGTATACTTCACTACTTCTATGTTAAATGCTCAATAAAAAGCTTGACACTTTGTTATTTCTGCTTGACTCCTTCCAATAAATCATTTTAGTGAAGTTACTAAAGAGAGAGACACTTTAACTTTCTGTATTCAACAAATGATAAGTATAAAAATTGACTCTCTCATTTATCAGAATGCCCATAAATCTTCTAAGGGTGGGACTACTAGAGGTTTAGGATACGCTGCCTTAATTTTTCCTTATGTGACCAATCAGGATTAGGTTATGATAGATCTGAGGAATTACTACAGCCTCTTAAACCTATTGATAAGCGTAGTGTTCATACTTATGAGTTACATGTCAGACAACGAGTGATATGCATTCTACTTCCCCATCCAGTCCTTGTACATCTTGCACTACTTATATAAAGAATGTTATGGAGCAAATGCTTATTTAGCAAGGTAAAATTTTGATGCTTCAAAATCAAATGATAACTATGGAATCTCACAATTATAATAACGCTGAGTATATGCAGATGAAAGTTTATTTTGAAATTTCTTATAATGAGGCTATGACAAAATATTTGAGGGGTGATCATACTGTAAAATTCCCTACTTGCCCCCGCTTTACGTCGTATGAACATGGAGATGATGAGTGAGATGATTTTTAAGAAGAGGATGAGGACGATGATGATGAGTAGGTTGCTATCATGTTTGTTTACTATAGTTTGTTTTCATGTTTCTTTTATTTAATTTACCATTATTTTTGAATCATGTGTATTGTAAATTGTGATGTTAAACTTGTTGTGTGTGGATTTAGATTGTTCGTTTTTATTTTAGTACTGTTTGTTTTTACAATTTATTATATATGTTTATAACTCTCCTTTACTTAGCAAATTTTTTTGATATATCATATTTTACATAATGCTTTATACCTTGTTCCTTTTAATTGGTACCTGCAAAGTTTCAGGTTCAAAGCCCTCTACAGGTTAGTTTTATTTAATGCATTTAATGTTTTCTTTCTACCTACATATTTGTATTAAATGCTTTACCTATTAAAAATTTAAGTTTTGGGAAGGAAAAACATTTCTTAAAAGAAACTAAACTTTATTTGTCCTCAATGAATTATATTTTTAAAAATAGTTTTAACATAACTTTTGCTATCAGAGGTCAACTTGAAGATAACTATATTTTTGATTTTATAAATTTGATTGTAGACTTAAGGAAAAGTCTTTAATAATAAAGGTTAGTTCTAAAAGTTAAGGTAATTAGTATAAGAATATAAGGTTATGTGTTTACTATTTAAAGTAAAAGAAACTGTATTTTTGAAATATTAAGAGAGTCTTAGAGTTATATAAAAAGAAAGAATAGAGACTTTATGGAAAAATTTTTTCAAATCTAATATGCATTTATAAGTAAGAAATGTGAGAAGTTTTGAACTTTAAGAAGAGGATATTGAAGTTTAAAATTACTAAAGGCTATCCAGATATAGTAATCCACACATGAAAAAAAAATTAAAAAAAATGTATGGAAAATGATCCTTAAAGAAAAAAAGAAATAAAAAGTAAAATCAAAAGAGAATGGAAAACAAAAAGAAAAATATATGTGAGGAGAAGCTCGAGGAGATGCCTAATCAAATTGGCTTCACTAGAATCAACTTAAAAAAAGAGGCTTAATTACATTTCTAAAATTAAATTAAAGTATTTGCTTCTTTACTAATGAAGCTCTCATAAAATTCTTTTACATATAATTCTTCTAAGCATCCTTAATATGAAAAATTACAATTATTCTTGAAATGAAAAGGAATTCAAAACTTTTAGACTTGATTACTAGATATTCTTACATCTTTAGTTTTAACCTAAGTTATTTAAAAAAATTTCTAAAGTCATACTATTGTTTTTATAAAATAATAACTATATAAGTCTTTAATTGATGCTCACTATCTTAAGTTATATTTTTTTATATAGTAAAAGAGTTACTTGAGGAAGAGTAACAGTAAAGTTTGGGGGATCTTTACATGTCTAAAAATATTCATATATATATATATTGCAAAAAAGAGCTTCTTGTGGCTCCTTCCATGTTGATATAAGCAAAGATTACAAAAAAGGTAGAAACTAGACTCCCATAAAAAAGGGGCCAGCAATCTAACTAAGAGTCATACATATGTTAATGAAAAGAAGAAACAGGTAGAAAAACAGCCAGGCTCCACAAGGCAAAACAACAATAAACTCAGAACAAGTGGGGTTCTAAAAGATAAAAAAACACCAATAAGTAGAACTATCTCTAAAGTGTGTTGTGACCAGCAATTCTGAGGCGGGGAAGTTTAATTTTGTCTCCATTTAGTAGAAAAAGAAGTGGAGAAGGTGGGGAGGTAGCCACGGATGTGATGTTACAGCTAAGACCATATCTTGCAAGCCAATTAGCAGGTTTGTTGCCCTCCCTGAAAGTAAAAGTGAAGTTCACATGGAGGTGGGATGAGAGTCTTCTGATATTTTGAATCCAGTAAGAGTGATTCTAGGGATTCACATCCTTAATACTTAAAAAATTGATGACCACAGTAGAATCCACTTCAATCCAAATATAAGTCCATCCAATTTTTGTTGCAATGTTAATTTCCCAATAGACAGCTATAATTTCAGTTTCAATAGCATCAGCAGCCAATACTGGAGTATGGAAGTAAAGGAGAAATTGGATTACGTGGTTTCTGAAAATACCACCCACCCCAGCCCCCAGCTCAGAATTCAATTATATATATATTGGTTAAAAAATTTTATGACCCCCACTGAAAGTAAGGGTGGTCGTAGTACGGATCCAAGACTCATTAGTAAGTTTTGTGATAAAATTGTCGAGGCGGGCCTCTTTGATTTAGGTTTCTCGGGCAATCCTTTTACTTGGCAGAGAGGTTCTCTGTTTCAATACTTGGATCGTTTCTTGGGCAATCAGTATTTTCTTAATTATTTTCACTTTGCTAAAGTTCATCATTTAAGTCATGCCGGTTCTGATCATAATCCCATTTTACTCTCTCTTGCCTTTACTACTAAAGCTGCTTCGTATCGCTTTAAATTTCTTATTGACTGAACATCTCATGACACCTTTTTAAGTACTGTTAAGTAGGCTTGGAGCATTAACAGAATTTTCTTAATTATAGAGACTTCAACATTATTATGACCCCCATTGAAAGGAAGGGTGGTTGTAGTATGGTTCCCAGACTCAATAGTAAGTTTTGTGATAAAATTATCAAGCCGGGCCTCTTTGATTTAGGCTTCTCAGGCACTCCTTTTACTTGAAGGAGAGGTTCTCTATTTCAACGCTCGGGTCATTTCTTGGGTAATCAACATTTTCTTAATTATTTTCACATCGCTAAAGATCATCATTTAAGTCATGCCGGTTCTGATCATAATCCCACTCTCTCTTGCCTTTACTACTAAAGCTGTTTCGTATCGCTTTAATTTCTTAATGTCTGGACATCTCATGACACCTTTTTAAGTACTGTTAAGCAAGCATGGAGCATTAACAGAATTAGTGATCCCTGGTATGTGCTTTGGTAACTTCATAAACAGGTTGCTGCAAAGCTGAGGGGGTGGAATTTTGATACGTTTGGAAATGTGCATAACAAAGTCAAAGAAGCTCAATTGGCTGTTGACACTCTTGAAGGGGAAACCTCTTCTTCTCCTACTATTGTTGTTGAGTTAGCTCAAACTCATGCTACTCTTCTAGGGGCTATCTCTTTGGAGGAAATATTTTACAGCAGAAAACAAATGATATCTATTTTAAGTTCGGAGATAGGAACACTAATTACTTCCATGCCCCTATTAAATATAAAAGAAATTTGAATACCATCTTAAATATCAAGACGACGGATGGGAGAACTCTTATGGACAAGTATGACATTGGTAATAGCTGTTGATTATTTCTCTAATTTGTTCCATTTAAATACGTAGGTGCTCAATATTGACCATGATATCTTCGCTAAAGATCGTCAGTACACCTCTAACATTTCTCTCAATGATATCCCGACTGGGCAAGAGATTTTTACAATGTTCAAAGATATTAATTCTAATAAGGCGCCGAGTCTTGATGGTTTCACTTCTCATTTTTATGTTTCCTGTTGGTAGATTATTAAAGGGGATGTTAGTAATGCCATTCAAAGTTTTTTTTAGGGGGTTGATCCTGAGAAATACTTTACTTCCTCTCTCATTGTGTTCATCCTGAAGGGGGCCGACAAAAATAGTTGGGATAAATTTCGCCTTATATCCCTCACCTTTATTATGTCTAAAGTCATAAGCAAGCTCATTGTTTCCAGATTGCAGCCTCATCTCAATAATATTATTTCTCTGCAACAATCTACCTTTATTAAAGTGAGGGAGATCATTGATAATATTCTTCTTGCTCAAGAACTTCTCTAGGATATGGATAAAAAATGTAGAGGGGGCAACATGGTGATCAAACTTGATATTAAAAAGGCTTTTGATACTTTAAGCTGGGATTTTATTATTAATATTCTTCAAGCTCGATGTTTTCATGATAGCTTCTGCTCTCTTATCAGAAGATGGCTGATAAATAATCATCATTCAATTCTTGTTAATGGCACTTCTTATGGTTTCTTTTCCGCTCAGAGAGGCATCAAACAAGGAGACCCTCTGTCCCCTACTATTTTCATTATTGTCTTCAACTATCTCTCACGCTTGCTTAACAGTCTGCAGTTGAGCAAACCTTATTCCCAATTCTTTCATAAATCTTCCATTTTGGTTAGCACTTGGCCTACGCGGATGATGCTATTATTTTTTCTAACATTACTAAAAATTCCATGAAGGTCCTTATGCAGGTTTTGGAGAAGTTTGAAGATACTTCTAGTTTACTTTTCAATAAATTAAAATGTCATTTATACTTTGGGAAGCACGTTAAAAGAACTATTGTTACTTGAGCTACCTCTTTTACTAGTTATTAAGTTACCTCCCTTCCTCTCAAATATTTAGGTGTGAATTTGCTTTGGGGTCGTCATAAGCAAACTCAATTAGATGATGTGGTTGATAAAATGAACAATAAGATTAATAACTAGAGGAACTCGTTTCATTCTAATGGTGGGAGGATTACTTTGCTTAGAAGTATCTTGATGAGTATTCCGCTTTATGCTTTACAAGTTTTGAACCTTAAGAAGAGTAAAACACTTTAGAGAAGTTATTTAACCGCTCTATTTGGTCAGGCACCAATATCAGAAAACATTAGGATACCTTTGATAAAATTTCTAAACCTTCTACTGCTGGGGGTCTGGGTATTAAGAATTTGAAGCAAATCATTGATATTAATATGTGCAAGCTTTGGTTCAAATTCCATGCCAATACCTCTTTATGGGCTCGTTTCATGCATCATAAATATTGTGCTACCAAAAATCCAACCATTTTTAATTGGAAAGTGTGAGATTAAAAAGTTTGGAAAGCCATCATTATTGCTCGCTCAGTTGCTACTAAGTTTATATTTTGGGATATTGGTGATGGTAATATTTCTTTCTGGCACGATCAGTGTGGTCAAAGTGATTCTAACTTTTCTTCTTATAATTTAAATAATAATTTGATTCTCACTGATTGTTGGATGGATGGTCGTTGGGATGTTAATAAATTAAAAGACTTTATCAGGGATAACTACTTTAAAGTTGCTAAAATTCCTATTAAAGGGAATTTGAAAGATACGCCCATTTGAAAAATTCTACTGCTACTTCCCCTATGAAATTTTTATACTCTAGCATCTATAATTTTAGCAATTGGCATTGGGGCAAGATAATATGGAATGCTATTTTTACCCCTTCTATCTCCTTTTTTCTTTGGAAAGTTTTACTTAAAATGCTATTCTCAAACTTAAAGGTCTTAATATTGCTTCACAGTGTTATATATGTAGGAAAGATGAAGAATCTGACGCCATTTTTTCTTTCAATGTGCATATGCTAGAGAGATTTGGTATTTATTAGGACAACATTTTCAGATTAACTGGTCGCATAGCTCTTACATGATCGAGTACTTACACAACTGGAAAGTTGGGGCCTTGGTTGATAAAAAATTGTTTTACTTTTTTTTTTTTGTGGTTGTTTCGTTTATTTGGATGGCTAGAAATAGTTTTGAACATCAACATTTGGTTTTGTCTCCTTCTAATACTGTTTCTTACATTCTTGCTTATTACTATCACCTAAATTGAATTTTTGGTTTGGATATCTCTTGTTCTCAACCTTGGGTGCGTAGGATGGTCACCTTGATTAGGTGGCAACCACCACCCCGGGGTTGGATCAAGATTAATATCGATGGCAGTTGGACTCCCACGGCTGCGGGTGCAGGCAGGGATTTCAGAAATCACCTGGGTAATTGCATTTGTTTTTTTTGCTTCTTCTATTAATGCGTCATCTGCTTTAGAAGCTAAAAGCTGGGCTTTTCTGCTTGCTCTTTTGGTTGCTCTCTCATGAAAGTTCTCTAATATCATTATTGAGACTGATTCTTTATCGCTATTCAAGAATTTTGGTGCCCTTTCTTTACCCAAATGGAATGTTCTTTACACTTTGAATTGAATTATGGAGGTAATAAAAAATTTTAATTTTAATAATCAAATGTCTTTTATTTTTCGCGAAGGGAATTCTCATGCTAATATGCTCGCTAAGATTGCTAAGGATAATATTAATCCTTTAGTGGGTGTTACTCTGATGCTTCACTTAAAGTGCCTTTTATTGAGCGACACTTTAGATTCGCCTTAAATTAGATTTTGATTTCTTTTTAGTTTGAGAGGCCTTTATTTTCATGCTATGGTTTGTATTATTATTGCTAATTTTTGGTTTCTTTTTCACTGGATTTTCAGTCCCTGCAGGAGGAGGATTTTTTGCTATACTATTGTTTGGAGATTTTGGTCCCTGCTGGAGCATCCTACGCACCGAGGCTTCTTTATGGATTTTCAGTCCATGTTTGGAAATTTCAGTTTTCTGTTTTACTCCTTGCTAGTGTTTGGATTATATTGCTTTTATTTGCAACATTAAGCTCCTTTCTTACATAATCTGCTTACCCTTTTCTCCTGTTGCTGAAGAGATTATATGTCTTCTCTTAATACATAAGGGTCACTTTAAGCTTCAGTTAGTTGCAGTGTATTTTCAAGATTTTCAATCACTTGTAAGGGGGAATACTTTAGATTGGCTCCATACGAGGACTTTGATTTCGAAGGCTTTCGTGTGGGGAGTTTCGTATCTCGCCCACAACAATTTGATCATTACAGAATACCTGCATGAAGTCGTCTTTGTAAGATTTTTTTTGTCGCAATGTCTTTTAGACTGTGTATCACTTATTTGGCGCAGGACATAATTGGCTGGTGCTCTTGAAGCATATGCTTTGGGTATATTGTATTTTGGTTTAGTTTATTTTTGGTGTTTTGCTTACTTTTTTGCGTGGCGTTCTACTGTGGATTTTGGAACCCCTAAGCTTATAATGTATTTTTTTGTTTTTAGATGGGGATCCACTATCCTACCCAAAATTTGCAACCTTTTTTTTAATATTAACGAGTAAGGGGCCACGAGCTACTCTTTTTATAAATATATATATATATATATATATATATATATATATATATATATATATATATATATATATATATATATATATATATATATANATATATATATATATATATATATATATATATATATATATATATATATATATATATATATATATATATATATATATATATATATATATATACAGTTCCTTACATGCTAATTAAGCAAAAAATGATACAAACGTTTGGGTTGGAGAGGATCTCCAAACTAACAAAATAAAAAAAGATATAAACAACTCACTCAAATAGAGATCCTCAGCCAAGTACAACTCCACACAAAAAGCAAAATAGACAAAAGAAGTAACCAAATAATAAAATGTATACCAAACATGTACAAGTTTACCAATCCTAAAACGTATACTCCCAAAAGAAAAAGGAAATCCACTAAAATATTTGAAAAAGCATGGAGCAGCTACCAAAATAGACCATTTGAAATCCCAACGAAGAATTAGAGCCACCATCAAAAGGCAGCAGACGAAACGAAAGGGGCAGTTTAAACATAAACATAGCAGTCTCAACAAGTTTCCAAAGAGCAGTGGTAAATGTAGTAATTCCCAGGAAACATCTACTCAGTAGACATTTAATACAAAGCCTGGAAATCCACCTGTGAAAAAAAATAGAAAGCAAGATAATATCATCTGATAGGAAGAAATAAACATTAAGCCCTGGAAAAGGCTCCTGCAAGTGAAACCCGTGAAGCTGGCAGCCTCCCCCAACCTGCAATAAAGGCGCCAAATTAAAGCTCAAAAGCATAGCTGCTAAAACCTTCGTGTAAGCACAAGGTTTGTAACCATGACACTTCATTCGTAAAATTTAAAATTCACGATGTAGAGAAGGAAAATAACCCACAGCTACTGTAGCACAGTAGCAGTAAGACAAAAACCATGGCAGATCGAGGGGGCTCTTTCTGAATATATATACAAAGTAATCACAGCAAACAACAACTATTGATGCTTAGAAAATAAAGATGTAGATGTTATCAGAGCTGCAGAGAAAGGGAGGCTCAAAAGAGAGGGGCCTCCAGAAATAGTTCTGTATGGAAATAAATATGAAGGGAGCATCCCAACCATAAAAGATAGATCAAGCATACATGCTAGAAACAAAACTCCCTGTAAAGCTCACAACAATCTAACAGAGCAGAAAAGTGGGGAGTTAAACCATTATAATCAAGGAGGACAATTCTCAGCAGTAACAATTAAAACCAAAGTGGCTAGTCTGAGGGAGAGTGAAGTGTAAAACGTTAGCAGAACAAACATGAAAAATAATTCCAGGTTCCCACCAATTTTTATATTTCTCCTTATAAATCTGCATCACCCTTTCCATTCACAGAATCATGATAGCTTAGAGGAATTACCAACTTGCCAACATTCCCAACACCAATCTTATCATTCCCCACTATATCAACAAAAGTAAATTTTCTAAAAAGATAATTAAGAAAACAGTTAGAGTAGTTAGAACAGTTTCCCCAAAATCAACCACCCAACGCATGAAACCAAAAAACCAACCCTTCATCAAAAGAACTAAAGGCATAACAGAAAAATTATGCACGAATTTAGGGAGCCTCAAAAAGATCACTTTGTATAAGAGTAGAAAAAAAAGAGGGGGTTGTATCACCAACCAAAACATTATTAATCCCAATTTTGGCAAGACAATCCACCGGGGCATTTCCTTCCCTATGAAACAAACTATATTGCAAAGCAAGATTCTTTGTAGCAATAATGTGCAAGATGCAATTTAGCAAAATTTTAATATGTCAAACAGGAGCCAACTGTCCTGTTAAAATTTTAAACAAACTTTGACGATCTGTCTCCAAAACCACCATAGAAAATTGAAGTGAAACATTACTTGCAAAGCTGCAAGTACAACCCTAGTCTCAGCTTCCAGCGGGGATGAGGCAATACATGAGGAGGCAAAGAAATCTAGACACCTCCCATTAACATCCCAAAAAAGGCCACCCATCCCGACAACAATAGTGGTGTAACTTACATCGATATTAACTTTAATCCAACCTTAAGAGGGTGGTCTCCAACTGATTAAGGTTGGTCTCCTACCACTCCGAGGTGAGGAGGAACTACCACAGACACCAACAACTCTCAATTCCATAAGATAATTAGCCAAAATAAGAGGAACAATGGTAGAAGGTGTTTTTACAATAGCTTCATACTTATGGCTATTACTAGCCATCTAAATGAACCACAAAGCTATAAGAGGAAAATATAGCAATTTCTTGTGAAAATAACCAACTTCCTACCATGTTTGAAGAATACCATCCAAACTAGAAAAAAAGGCCATGTAATACCAAAAAACTCCCAACCATCTCCCACACAGATCTAGCAAAGGGGCATGCAAGGAACAGATGATGAGGAGACTCACCCTCCATCTTACAATTATAACAAAAGGAGGCAATCCTCAACCCTTTCAACTTCAGAATATCATCCAGAGGTAGTAATTTTTTTTAAAATCTCCAAAGAAAAAATGAAATAGAAGGAGAGATGCATTGATTCCATATATAAGAGCTTCATTTCTAGCTATGAAATTTGTATGTGTCGGAATAGATCATAATAGAAGTGCATGATTGAAAATTCCACATAAAAACATCTCTCGTGTCAGCAATAATAGAGATTTTAGTAATAGAACTAGCCTTCTCCCCTGACAAGGAAATACACATAGGTAAATTCCAGCTGCCATTTGGCCAAAGATCAGAAACAAGTAGATGTGTGTCATTTAATGAGTGTGGAGAGTTTGTGAGATTTGAAGTGCCCCAGTGATCGTGCCAAAATAAAATGCTACCATTCCCCATGTCCCAAAATATGAAATGAGAAGCCACAATTCTAGCAAGAATAGTTGCCTTCCAGATTTTGGAGTCCCCAATCTTCTAAGTGATAGTAGAGGGATGTATAGAAGAGCAATTTTTATGAAACATAAAATGAGCCCAAAGAGAATCACCAGCTCAAAATTTGATCCAAAGTTTGCACATATTTATATCAATGACTTGTTTCAAAGTTTTAAATCCAAGGCTACAAGAAGAAAGTGGTTTGCAAATTTGTTGCCAATTAGTGTAGATTTTGCTAGAATGAGTACTTCTCCAAAGGAATTTATTAAAGAGCACTTCAAGTTGTTTTTGGGTGCTCTTTTTAGTTTTGAGAACTTGCATAACATCAAGAGGTAGATTAAAAAGCACAATTTTTAACAAAGTAAGCCTACCACCATTAGATGAGAAATTATTTCTCCAATCATTAATCCTGAATTTAACTTTTTCAACAATCTCATCTATTTGAACTTGTTTCTTCCTCCCCCTGAGGATGTTCACACCACGGTATTTAAGAGGTAGTTTGGCAATCTTACATCCCGTAAAGGTGGAAGCTCAATTCTCAATAGTTTAATGGACATTTTTCCCAAATTATAAGGAACATTTAGCCGAATTAAAGACTAAACCAGAAGAATTCTGAAAGTCCTTCAAAAGAAGCATAGGGGACATATTTGCAGACTTACTGACATTGGAGAAAAGAATAGCAACATCAACATAAGCAAGATGACTAACCAAAATTTTAGACTTATGAGAATATTGAAGATGGGGATGTAGCATAAGAAGATTATTAAGAAGACTTGAAAGATAATCGAAAGAAATAATAAAGATGGTCAGAGAAAGTTGATCTCCCTGCTTAATGTCTCCATAAGCTGAGAAGAAAATATGGGCTTTACTATTAACAAGAACATTGTAGTAGTTATTAGTCAGCCATCTTTTAATAAGCAAATAGAAATATTGATGAAATCCTTTAGCATGCAGGACATTAAGAATAAAATCCCAGCTGAGGGTATTAAAAGTTTTTTTAATATCAAGCTTAAAGACCATGTTACCCCCTCTACATTTTTTGTCCATATCAGCTAAAGAAATGTTATATGTGATTTCTCTGCTTTAATGAATGCAGACTGTTATGGAGAAATAAATTTGGAGAGACATGGTTGCAGCCTATTGACAATATTCTTACTCAAAACTTTAGGGAGAACAGTTGTGATAGAGATAGGGTGAAAATTATCCCATGAATTCTTATCATTTCCCTTGAGGATAAGTAAAATTAGAACTGGGCTAAAGAACTAACCAAGATTTTCCCCAAGGAAGAAACATTGAACGACAAGGATTACCTCCTTTTTTATGATATCCCCGCAGTGAACATAGAAAAAAAGATGAGAAACCAAAATGACCACGGGATTTGTTGGGACAAAAGGATTTGAAAGACGATAGAATTTCATCCTCCTCAAGAAGGTGAGTTAAAGAGAGGTTGGAAATGTAACTGGCTTCATTAATAAAGACATTAGAATCCACTAGGGTAACATGTACAGTAGATTGATAAAGCTCAGTGAACTAGAGCACAATATTTTCACCAATATCCTCCATATTAGTTAAAGTGTTACCATTGGCTGTCTTAATCTTTAGAATGTTGTTGATGTTCCTTCTATGTTTTAAAGTTGTATGAAAAAACTTTGTGTTTCTATCACCACCAATAAAGGATATATCATTAGCTTTTTGTTGAAGAAGGGTTTCTTCCAAAGTGATTGCATCCAACAGATTCAAGTGTGCTTGTGCAACATTATCCATTAAAGTAGTAGTACCAGGAACTTGAGCCCCTAACCAATCAACCATGTACTGAGCTTCCTATACTTTATTATGCACATTGTCAAAAGCTTGATCATTCCAATTTTTGAGATGAGCAGCCAATTTCTTATGTAATTTCCATAAGGTAAACAAAGGTGTCCCAACACCATCAACTTTCCAAGCCTATTGCACAACTCTTTAAAAAGTATTATGAGTGGGCCGAATATTAAGGAATTTAAATCTAGAAATGAGAGGCTTAACATGAAAAAGCTAAAGTGAGTAATACAGGATTATGATCAAAAGAAGCATAGCTTAAATGTTGAACACGAATGATAGGGTAGAGATTTAAGAAAGTAGAGTTTCCCAAAAATCTATCCAGCCTTTGAAAGAGTAAACCTCTCCTCCAAGTATATGGTGCCAAGAATAACTAAGATTGAAAAGGCTAGCACCTGCAATAGAGTTACAAAAAAGATTTATGAGAACGGTATCACATCTACCACCACCTTTCCTATCATAAGGCTTCATAACCATGTTAAAATCTCCACCCACAAACCAATTTTCCTTTATAGTATCTCCCATAATTTCAAGTTTTTGCCATAGCAAAAATTTATATTGCATAAGAGAACTTGCATAAACAAAAGTGCCCCAACCATGAAAGTCTTCCATCTTGAAATGAGTAAGAATAAATTGTTCCTCATCATCCACAATTGATAAGACAACTAAGCACTTCCAGAAAATCCAGATTTTGTTATTTTTATTATAGAAGGACTTATAGCCTTTAAATTTCTACATAATCTTGTCTTTCTTAACATGCACAAGAGGCTCCAAAATAACCAAAATGAAAATTTTGTGAACCCTACAGAGGTACTTGAATCTATAAGGGAGCCAGGGTTCGCCACTCCCCTAATATTTCAAGTCTTGATGTTAAACATGTTTTCTTAAGCCAGCCCTTCTAGAAGATCTAGAAGGGTTGCCTAATTATTCACCATCTAAGTAGTATGTACCCTCTTGAATAATTTTACCATCATTTAAATTAGAGTGTTCATTATTTCTTTTGTCTTTCCTTCTAGAATGCCTTTAGACTTGCCACTCATTTTCTAACTCATTTGTAGCACGTTGTAAGGGAGCATTGATATCAACATTTGAAGAGGATGGCTAAGATATTTTGATAGAAGGTTGCTTATGAATATGAAATATGGCATGAATATTTGAATTAAAAGGCAATTGAGTTTCCAAGTTAGTATCTATATCAGAGGTGGTATTTAAATGAGTAGGGGAAAGAGAGTTTGAAATGTTCATAGTATCATCAAGAGTGCCATTAGGTAAGAGATGCCCCTCATTAAGGGGAATAAAGGAATATTATTTTGGCTAGACATCATTTCACTGTATGGTAGGAATTCACATATCAACCTCAACATTCTGAAGATCAACATTCGATAGTGTGACCTGGTGAGTGGTAGGTTCATGATTTTCAATGGAAGTAACCCTTTAGTTAATTTTTTGATGTCATGTATTTCCTTTTAAGTTGGGGATTTAGTTTGAAGCATTGTGATGTGTGATGACCAAACATTGAGAAAATACAATATGGGGAGTGATGTTTAATTTCAACCTGTTGCCAGTAACCTCTATGTTGAGATCCAATCCAGATTTCATTGCAAAAGGGTTGTGTAAAATCTCTTTCAACAAGAACACGTGCTTCCAGGAGTCTTGTAAGAGCAAAAGTGGTGCTATTCATTTTCAAAGGTTTACCATATGCAGCAGATAAATAAAATAGAATTTCATGACTAAAGAGATGCAATTTGAGACAAGGTAAATGAATCTAAATAGTTATAACTAGCAGTTCAGTATTAGAATCGAAATCCACAGATCATTTTAGGAATTTCATAACCCTATCTTCAATTTATAAGAATCTCTTAGCTAATAGCCTAGTGTAGTCCTCATCAGTCACAAGTTACATTAGTAAGTGACAACCGTTTAAAATCCCAACTTTCTACAATCTCTTTAAGTTTAACATTTCAAACTCTCTATGAATCAAATCGATTTTAGGGTGACCATACGTAAATTTTGCAACCATTGCTAAATGACAGGAGGAGGCCAAGATTGAAGATTCTACATCAGTAATAAACATGAAAAGCTTCCCATTTTACTTCCCTAACTTCTTAATAAATGAATAATCTCCACCCAAATTTAGAGAATCATGGAAACCTTGTGGAAAGTGGCCGCTAGCAAGTTTGTTGGAGGGGCTGCCTCCCCCGCCCAAAATTGCAGCCACAAAACTCTTACTATATAACACATCAAGAGATGAGAAAAACAAAAGAATATGCGAGGTAAAGGAAAGATCTCATCAATAGAGACGCGATTCAACAAAAACTTCACTATCACACGGGCAGTCGCTAGAGCAAACCTTAGAAGAGGAGGTTTCCATTATATATATATATATATATATATATATATATATATATATATATATATATATTTACAACAACATCCTTGTGGAACCTTCTAAAAAAGGTAAACTTATTTCCAAGCAAGGTGTTTCCCAATCTATTAATGCTTATATATATTCACAACAATCACATGGGGTGAGCTTTCTCTGGGGGAAACCTATTTGGAATAAGTTCCTCTCCCCTCTATGTCTTTCTTCTGCTAGACAATCTTCTACAAATGCCTCCCAACTGATGATATTATAAAATTGAAGGGTTTGAGAGGCCCATCCTGCTGTATTCTTTGCAAAAGGCATGAGGAAACCACGGACCATTTTTTTTTCCAATGCCAGTTTGTCCAACAAGTCTGGTCTATTGTTCTTAGAAATTTGAAAGTGCAAACTATCAATCTTACTTGGCAAAAATTCCTTTATTGCTGGAAAGAGTGGCTTCATTTAAAACTCTTAGTGATTCCTTGTGTGGTGGCCTGGTTCTGTTGGATGGCTAGAAATAAGGCCAAATTTGATGAACATCTACCCCTTCCCTCTAAGGTCGCAGCTAACTGTTTAGCTTTTCTGAAAAAAATTAGTCACTGGAAGGCCTTTCCTGACTTTCATATGAATAACTATATGGCTAGTCAATTTATTTTGGAGCACCCCCTAGTGTATTGGCTCAAACCTCCTTCTGGTTGGCTGAAAGCTAACACTGATGGCAGTTTCTATAGATCTACTGCTGGCATTGGTGGATTGTTCAGGAATTCAAATGGTGCTTGTCTTCTTCATTTCCTGTCTCCTGTTTTTGCTGTTGATGCACTGGAAGCTGCAGCTTTGGCTATCTTTGGGCCATCTGTATTGCATCCAAAGTCAAAATTCAAAACTTCATTGTGGAGACTGATTCCAAGGTCATGATTAGCATACTCCTTAATACCACCATCTGCCCCTGACACATTCTGAAATGGAAGAACAAAATTTTCTACAGCTCCCTGGGTATCAATCTGAAATTTTTGTTTATACATAAAGAAGGAAACAGACCTGCTCACTGGCTGGCACATGCTGGTGTTGGGGCAGATAGACCCTACATTACTAAGGATGTTCCCCCCCTTCTTTTCTTCTCAAGGGAGATCTAATTAATCTACCTTTCTACATAGTTTTGTAATCTGTGACTTCTTTCTTTCGGTTTTGAATATATATATATATATATATATATATATATATATATATATATATATATATATATATAT
>NEWO01000208.1:1018345-1030858 GCA_003013225.1 Phalaenopsis aphrodite
TATATATATATATATATATATATATATATATATATATATATATATATATATATATATATATGTCCTTGTCCTGCATTTTAACCTGCAGGACCATTTTCAGGTCACTCAAATAGCTGTAGGATTGTTGGATTTTAATATTTGGAATCTTGTTTTGTTGCTTCTTTTCTTATGTGATTTTTTAGACTGGAATTTCCCTTATTGCTCTAGATGGTATTTCCTGCATCTTAACCTGCACTCTCTTTTCAGCTCCATCACCTGCAAACCAATTTCTTGGTATGTTTGTTTGCTATTCAATTTTTGGACATTCCTATTTGGAATGTTCTTTTGATGTAGCTCTTATTAGGTGGTTTACTGGACTGGAACCTCTCTTGCTGCACTGCCTGGCTATAACAATATCTTACTCTGTAGGATTTTATCTGCTCTCATATTGTTGTTGGGGTGTTGGATAGTCCTCTCTAGAATATATTGCTAAAGCTAGAACTTTTCTTATATATACATATGTACGTACCTGCATATATACATATATACATATGTACACATGTATGTGTGTGGGTTACCAATGGTTTTGCTAATATTTCTTTTTGTTTTTTTTACTGGTTGGGGTTAATGAGGATTACCATCTAGTTTCTTCACATCTATGCTAAGCATTTAACATTGAGGCAAACTGATTTTGGTATGGAGAACTATGGCTCCAGATTCTCACTTAGAATTTCTCATGTTCGTTACAGTGCTCACTGCACAGAGTTGTGGTTTTTATGCTGCTATATGAGGGTTATGGCCTGCTCTTTGAGAGGTGCTAATTCTGATACTTCTAATGGATTATGTTGCTTATCCATAATCAATAAGAGACTGTTTTGCTGGTGTTTTCTTCTTATTTCTTTCAATTGTTGCAGGACCTTTATTGTAGATTATCTTGACAAGGATTATTTTTCACTACATGCCTCAAACATACAACTCCACCCAAAAAAAGAAGATATATTCCAAAAGCAAAATGTATACCTTATAAACAAGTATACCAAACCCAAAAAGAGAACACCCAAAAATAAAATGATCCACAAACCTAGTGTTGCAAGCAGTGAGCAAGAAAACCGAAACAGGAGTGATCTAAGGTATGAGAGAGCAACACTTTATAGTATTACGACAGTCTTCATAGCCACGTCTTGCAAGCAGAAAATAAAGATAAATAAATGTATTAAGAATCCAAGAAGAACAGCATAAGCAAACCAAAATTGTTCCAGTTCAAACAACCATAGCAGCAGGTTTCCAGTGCCTAACATCACAGAAAACCAAATGAGGGTAGCACTTTGTTGTATAATTTTTTCAGTTCAAACATCCAACAAAATCCGCATACAGCAAAACCGAAAGCAGATTTACATCAGGTTTTCAGAGCCCGAGAATGCTTAAAAATTGAAAGCAAGCAAACATCCAAAGCTTAAACTGAAATAAAATTATCGCCTAATGTAAGACACATCTTGCAAATCTCCATTTAAAAGAGTCTACAAGTGAGGTGGGGGCAGAACACCCACCAAAACGCTTTGCAAACCTTGCTTAGCAAGCCAATCGGCAGGGGAATTACATTCCCTATAAATGAAGTCCATTTGTATAACCATATTATACTTTTTAATGAAATCCTGAATCATGTTTAGCAAAAAAATAATTTTACAAACCAGAGGAATTGTCTTATTAAACATGTTAACAACTGCAATAGAGTCCATCTCAATATATAAAGAGTGAAAATGGAAGATAACCACAATCTGCAGAATATACCAAATAGAGAAACTCTCAGCCTCTAAGGAGTAGAGGCAGAAACTAGTGTGGCAAAATAACAGAGGCAGCTACCCGATGAATCACAAAAATTACCACATGTTCCAGCAGCAGATATTGTCCAACTTCTATCCACATTAAGCTTAATGCATCTATCAGAGGGGGGTTGCCACCGAATCAAGGTGGCCCTCCTACCCCTCAAAGAAGGATTAGAGCATAACATATTAAGATGAGAGACTTTGAGAAAGTAAGCAATAATATAAGAAGTGGTGGTATCAGGTGTAGGAGGTAGTGCATCATACTTGTGTGCATTCCTTGCAGACCAAAGAAACCACAAAATAACATACATAAATGATTCCAGCTTCCACTCATAAATAGGTGCAGCTTTCCAAGAAATAAGAAAATTATCCCACTCCAACTGATCATTCAATCGTGGAGTCCAAAATATCCCAAAATACTCCCCAACCAAGCTCCAAACTTTACAAGCAAAGAGGCAATTGAATAAAAGATGCCAGACAAATTCCTCCTCACATTTACAAAGATAGCGTCGTGATGCCATACACAATCCTTTTAATTTCAAGATGTTATCAAAGGGCAAGAGATTTAAAAAGTATCTTCAAATGAAGAAAGAGATAGAGGGGGATAAGAAAGCATTCCATAGTGCAGAAGTTCAACAAAAAGGACTAAAAACATGCTGTTTTTTGTACAAAAATTTAGTGATGGAGTCATGAGATGAATTTCCATATGGGTTTATCCAATTTAGATTGGGAAATAGGTATATTTATGAAGTTTCTAGCTTTATCGCCAGCCAAAGTCATAAGCTTATGAACATCCCAATAGCCATCCCTCCAGAAATAAGAAACAAGCAAAATATTATCCTCAGGAGAGTGTGGAATGATAGAGAAATCTTCCACATTTCAATGATCGAACCAGAAAGATAATTTACCAATGCCAACATCCCAAAAGATATATTTTTCAGCCTTAAGATGAACTTTAAGCAAAGCTTTCCAAAGCTTAGTATCACCAAATTTTTATTGAACATTAGAGAGGTGAGAAATGGTGCAGTATTTTTGATGGAGGAAGCGAGCCCAAAGTGAAGTACCCATACAAAATTTAAATCAAATTTTACACATATTACTTTCCATGATGTGCGTTAGGTTCTTGAAGCCTAAGCCTCCAACAATATTAGGTTTGCAAACCATATCCCAAGCAGCCCATATTTTCTGGTGACTACTAACAGACCACACAAATTTATTAAAAAGTCTCTCCAGAGTGATTTGAGTGTTTTTTTTCAGCTGTAAAACCTAAAGGGCATATAAAGGAATGGTGTGGAGGAGACTCTTTGGGAAAGTGAGCCAGCCACCATTAGAAAGGAAATTATTTCTCCAGTCGTTTATTTTTGCTTTATTTTGTTCACCACATCATCCATCTGTGTTTGCCTCTTTCAACCACACAAAATATTAACACTCAGATATTTAAGAGGAAGAGATATAACCTGACAATCAGTGTAAGAAGCAACCTAAGTAGTATGAGTAGCACTAACATGTTTACCAAAAAATTATTGACACTTAGCCGTGTTAAAAGTTAACCTCGAAGTGTTCTAAAATGAATTTAGCGTCCGCATCAAATTCTTAAAAGCTTTCTACTAGAATTTGAGAAAAAGGATAGCATCATTAGCATAGGTGACGTGACTAACCATAAGCTTTGATTTATGCAAAAGTTGAGTGTAAGGATGAAGCAGCTGCATTTGATTCATAAGATGTGACAGGTATTCAAAAGCAAGGATAGAAATCGTAGGAGAAAGAGGGTCTCCTTATTTAATACCCCTAAGGGAGGAGAGGACACTATAGTAGTTCTGTTCCAACCATCTCTTGATAATGCAACAAAAATTCATAGAGAAACCCCAAGCTCGGAGTTAGCCCAAGAAAAAATCCCAATTAATTGTGTCGAAAGCTTTTTTTATGTCAAGCTTAATCACCACATTACCTCCCCTGCATTTCTTATCAAGGTCTTCAATAATTTATTTCCCTCCCTTCAATGAAAGCCGATTGTTGTGGGGAGATGATGGCAGACAAATGGGGTTGTAAATGAGCCACAATAATCTAACTCATAAATTTGGAAAAGACAGAAGTGAGGGAGATAGGGTGGAAATTATCCCAGTTGATTTTATCATTATCTTTTGGAATAAGCACAATAAGAGAGGAAGTGAGATATTTACCCGGGTTATCACCTAGAAAATAGCTTTGTATGGCAATTATCACTTCCTTTTTTATGATATCCCAGCATTTGATGTAAAAGGTTGATGTGAAACCATCCAAGCCTGGGGCCTTATTGTGGTTAATCCCCTTAAGCGCATCAAGGATTTCTTCTTCAGTAAGGATGTCTGTAAGTGAAAGAGAGGATACATAATCCCTTCCCTCAGAGAAGAGTTCATCATTAATAGGAAATACTGAAGTTTGGCATTGGAATAAGTTAGAAAAATTTTGAACAACGCAATTGCCATTCTCATCAAGATCAGTAAGCATTTCACCATCAGAAGATTTCATTTTTCATAATAGTATTTAGGTTACATCTGTGTTTAATAGAAGTATGGAAAAAAGTAGTGTTTCTATCTCCACACAAAAAATAAACATCATATGCTTTTTGTTTTAGAAAACATTCCTCCCAATCAATTGCTTCAAGGTAGGAAGCATCATGAGCCTATGCTACATCGCTAACCCATTGTGGAGTACAACAATCATCGGCTTCTATTAAGTTAACCTTTCACTATGCAACAGCAACTTTAGCATGAACATTACAAAATACATGGTAATTCCACTCATGTAAGTGAAGAGCCACCTTTTTGTGAAGTTTCCATAAAATATACCAAGAATTTCCCACATTATCGGAATGTCGCACCTAATTAATGAAACTAAAGAAAGTATCGTGAGAAGTCCATATATTGAAGAACTTGAATTTATAGCAGGGTGAGTGATTAAAGATGCGAAACGAAAGTATAATTGGACTATGATTAGAAGCAGTAGAATTCAAGTGTTGGACATTAAAAATTTGATAATGAGTGAGAAAATGTTGAGTGGCAATAAATCTATCTAATGTTTGTGAGAGAAAACCCCGGTGCCAAGTGTAAGGGGAGCCAGAATAGCTCGAATCATGTAATCCAACATCAGCAACCTTGTCACAAAACCGATTAATGAGAGATAAGTTACATCTCCTACCACCCCTATTCTCTGAAGGTTTTCTTTCAAAGTACTTAAGTCCTTGATAGAGAAACTTCATAGCATTCTTAGTAGCCTTTGAGAAAATAATAATATCATCTGCATAGGACTGGTGACTCACACCAATGTTGGATCTGTGCTAATAGGCCAAATGAGGAGAAGGGACAAACATTTGATTTAGAAGCCTAGAAAGATAATCCATAGCAAGAATAAAGATTGTTGGTGATAAAGGATCTCCTTGTTTAATTCCCTTAGAAGATGTGAAGAAACCTTGGCTCTTGCCATTAATTAAGATAGAGTGGTTATTACAAATAAGTCATCTTCTAATCAGGTTGATAAAAGCCCCTGAGAAACCCCTACCATTTAAAGTAGCCAAGATAAAAGCCTAGTTAATTGTATCATATGCCTTTTGGATATCTAATTTAAGAATGAGATTGCTGCCTCTACATTTTCTATCAAGATCCAGCATCAGCTCTTGAGCCAAAAGAATGTTATCAGCAATTTGTCTGTCTTTCACAAAAGCCACCCGATTATTGCTAATACGCTGCTGAAGATGAGGTTGAAGTCTGGTGCTAATTATCTTCTTGATTACTTTAGAAGTAACATTTGCTAGGCTGATAGGTCTGAAATCACCCCACCCAACCCTGCTGGAATTTTTGGGAATCAAAGTTATAGTGGAAGCAGTAAAGTACCTAGGGGGATCAATACATTTAAAGAAGCTTTGTACTGCAGCAACAAACTCCTCACAGATGATATTCCAAGAAGCCTTATAAAACTTAGCAGTGAAGCCATCAGGGCCAGCCACCTTATGTTCATCAATAGAATCCAAAGCAGCTTTAATTTATCCTTCCAAGGGGATATTATTTGGTTCTAAATTGTGGACATATTCTTGAAAATCAAAGAAGAGCTCAATATTCATCTGAGCTCTAGAAGATGACTGATCATTACAAAGATTTTGGAAGTAATCTATAGCATCTTGGTAAATAGCCTCAGCATCAGACAAGCACTTACCAGAAGAATCACTAATAGATAAAATCATATTATTTTTCCTTCTGATGTTCATGCAAGCATGGTAATAACTTGAGTTTCTATCTCCCTCAATAAATCTGGTAAAATCAACCTTCTTCTTCAAAAAACTTTCAGAATAGTTAATTTGCATTAGAAGCTCTTCATTAGCTTTATGAAGGTCAACTTCAAAATTTAAACCCCTTTGAAAACTCTTTTCCATATTAATAACTTTACTTTGGGCATTAATCAGGTTTTCATGTATATTGCCAATAGTGTCCCAATTCCACTTTTTTAGATGTGCTGCTACCTTCTTTTGGAGTTTCCACAGATTATTCCAGGGATCAGCCTCTCCATTTGACCTCCATACTTTACCAACTTCCTCAACAAATTGAGGATGTAGAGTCCACATATTTTGAAATCTGAAAGGAACTCTAGTGGGGCTTTCAACATTTTGAATTGAGAAAATAAGAGGCATGTGGTAAAAACTAGCCATGGCCAGATGAGAAATGATAGTAAAAGGGAAGGTTTGAACCCATTTAGAATTACCTAGAAATCTATCAAGCCTATCCCACATGGAACCCTTTCTCCAAGTGAAATCTGGACCTTGTAACCCAAATGAAATAATCCAGCCTCAGAAAGAAAATCATTGAATCTCTTCATGGCAGAAACAGAAGATGGTCTACCACCTCTTCTTTCACTAGGAGAAGAAATACAATTTAAGTCCCCCCCCCCAAAATCCAAAAGGAGTTAACAGATTTCCCAATTTGAGTTAAATTAGACCATAAAGTGGCTTGATTATTAGCAAGACTGCTGGCATAGATGAAGGTGGCATAGCCAACTTGAGCTCCAATATAGAATTGAATATGAATAAATTGGGAATGTTTATGCAAAACTGAACACTGGAGTACAGCTCCAGCAAAGAGTCAAATATTATTAATAGAATTAGAGAAATGAGCAAATTTAGGAAATTTTTTTTTAATTTTATGGGAATTTTTAGTAACCAAGGGTTCTAGAATGGCAAAACACCACAGTTTATGAACTCTTACAAGATTTATTAATATCTTAAGAGAAGAGGGGTGAGCAATACCCCTAATATTCCAAACTAGGAACTTTATCATTGAGAAAAGGTCCTCCCTTTCTCTCTAGTTCTAGGATGGTGATCCACAATTGCAGTGGAGGGGCCATCCAAAGGCTGTTTGATATCAGACTTGCCTTTCTTTTTCTTATTACTTCTCTGAACTTGCCAATCTTCAGTTAAAACATCTGTCAAACTGTTAATTGTATGGTCATCAATCCTAGTTGGGTTAATGCTTAGTAAGTTGTCATCTTGTATTGCGGCTCCTATAAAATTATTGTTAATGCAGATATCTTCCTCCTGCTCCCCAACTTTACCATTGGGCACAATACCAATAGTATTTTCAGCATCATTAACAACAGCATCTGCTCTTCCTGCCCCTTCTTTTTCAGCTGTCTCTGCAGGCCTAGAAGTAGTAACTTTATCCACAGAAGTTTTCCTTTAAGATGGAGGATGCAGTCTATAGTACTTCTCCAAATTATGTCAAAAAAATTTACAATGTTAACAATATACGTGTTTTTGCTCCACCACAATCTTTTGCCAGAAACCATCTTCAGCAGTTCCAATCCACACCCTTTCAATATCTAGAAGGTAATGTCCCTCTCCACCAGGACTCTAGCACCAGCTGGTATAGACAAATTATAAGTAGGAGCATCAATTTTCAGAGGACAACCAAGCACTCTACTGATGCTAAAAAGCACATTTTGATGGTGATACTAAATAGGAAGGTTAGAGAATTTGAACCACATTGGAACAACAGGAGGTTCCTTTGTAGGATCAAACCCAGTTGTCCACTTCATCAATTTCATTGGAACTCCATTAATGATCAAGATTTGTTTGGAAAATACTCTTGCATAATCTTCTTCATTGAATAAAGAGATTAACAAGTGTCTGCCATCTACTAGTCCCAGCCTCCATGCTTCTGTAAGTTTCAAATCCTCAAAAAACTTACTTACCAGGTCCATCTTTGGATGACCATATTGAAATTTGCCAATTATAGTAAACTTAATAGTTTCATTAAGATCATTAATTTCTTGTGGAGAGAAGATAATGGCAAGTTCCCCTTCCTTCATCCCTAAGGGATTGACAAAAGGGCAAACCCCCCTCCCAGCAGCAGCATCATGAAGACATTGAGGGAAAACCAAATGATCAAAGGATTTAGGCACTTCAAAACCATTTCCAACAACTTCAGCAAAATTTGACTTGGTCCATTGGGCATTGGTTTCATCATCAATGGGGTAAGCCATTGAAAGCACCAGTCAAACCAAAAAGGGAAAACCAGGAGCTGGAAAAAACCTAACCAGCTAAAGGACTAGAACTCAGTTAAGGGGAAAAGCAACAGTATAAACCCCAAGAATCAAGTAGAGTAGGAAACAGAGAAATCCAACAAATAGTCAATATAGACAGGGCCAATCCAGTGCCAAAAACCCCCAAGCTGGTGAAGCAGAAAATAGCAAGCTACTCTAGCAAGGCAATATAACAGTAACAAAAGTTCAAAAGAAGGCTTCCCGGGCAAAACCCAAAGAACCTTCACAACCCACAAGAACACCTTGAAGAGAGAGCTCCTCCACCCAGCTCCATAGCACCTCCAAGAAGATTCATCACTAAGCCTTATATACATATACATATATATAAATATATATATACATATATAGATAGATACAATGGATGCGTGTGCAAGAGCTAGGGCACATGAGATTTCGGCTTTCCCATGGATTTTGAGGCTTCCTCAATAGCAAGTGGCGGTGCAAAGCTTACATTTCTTCTTTTTCCTGGTGAGATCTTCCCATTTCCCCTTGTTTTGTTGTTTCCTTGTGCATTTCTTGATCTGGCAGGGTCTTTTGAGGAGCTCCAATGGATCATTCCTTCGCGAATGCACTCATGGGTAATGGTGGTTCCAAATTGAGTAACACTTGGCTCTTTCCTCCATATTTTCATGAGGCTTTACATAGTAGGGGAGATTATAATTTCATTCAAAAATTGGGAAAAAATGAGAAATTTGCCATGTTTGTGCCTGAAGATGAATCTACAATTCTTGTCTCTTCATGTCGGCACGCCTTAGTTGGGATATTCATTTTTGGGCTTCCTAAGCTTGAAGTGGTAAAGAGGGAGTTTGAACCTTTGAAGCTTACGAGTTTATGGAAAATCAGTCCCCTTGATGGGAGACACATTCTTATCCATGTCCAGTGATGAAGATTTTATGCATTTTTTTTCTTGTCGTTTCCTTAAATTTGATGCCATTACTATGAAAATTCTGAAATGGAATGTGGACTTTGATCTCAAATTAAAATCTCCCATTATTCTTGTCTGATTGAAATTCCCAGGTTTAAAACTCCATTTGTTTATTCATGAAGTTCTTTTTTCTCTTGTTGCAGCATATAGAAAACCTTTAAAAATGGATGGCCCCACCTTATTGCTTATAAGGCATTCTGAAGCTCGTGTTTTAGTAGAATGGGACATCACCTTACCTTTCTTTGATGAAATTCTGATTGGCTCCGCTCATAGAGGTTACTAGCAACAATTTGAGATAGAACGACATTCACCTTATTGTACACATTGTCACATGTTTGGACATATATCCGCTAACTGTTATCATTTGTATCCAAATTTAAACATGGCTCTAAGCATCCCCACAATGCTCGGGTGCAAGGCACCGAGTACACGGACATTGAGGCTACTATAAATCCTACAAATCTAAATATTAATAAAGATACAAAATTTATCCCCCCTGTTGCTAGCACTAGCGATGGACGTGGCACTAAACACCTGGTTTCTATTGATTTTAATCTGATCATTCTAATTGATGTTGCTCTAATTGATACCAACTTAAATGAATTGCAAGTTAACAAGCATGTAGCTGATACCCCCCCTCCACCATTATGGATGGAAATGTTTGTAATGCTAGTTTAAATCCTTTGGGTGAGAATGTACTGCCTGATGCTGTTATTTTGGAAGTTACTAATTTGTTAGAGGAGGAATGGTTGTTACAAAAAGTTAGAAAGAAAAAAAGCAAAAACAAAAGGAAAAATGAACTTCTGCATCTTGATAGTGAAAATATTATTTGTGATGAAAATTCCCTTTCTGATGGCGAACAGTTTGAGACCCCTCTTAGGTCATCTAGAAGGGGTAGCTCAAGAATCCATGTTTAACATTTTGGTTTGGAATATTAGGGGAGTGACGAACCCTAGCTCTCTTAATAGACTCAAACACTTAATGTAGGGTTCATAAGCTTTTATATTTTTTTGTCTTGGAGCCTTTTGTTTCTGTTAATCAGGGCAATTTCATTAGGAGATTTTCAAACTATAATCACTATTGCAAAAAAAAATTTGGGTCTTCTGGAAGTGCCAGGTTGATTTGACAATTATAGAGGATGAAGAACAGTTTGTTCTTAATACTTATAAGATTGATAATTTTCGGGGGTATGCCACTTTTATCTATGCTAGCTCTTTATTGCAGGCATCTTAACAAACAAAAAATGTCAAATTTTTACTAGCTCACACATTCTTCCACAGATTAAGCAATGGATTGCACAGCACACTGACTTTAGCCTGGCTTCTCCACCAATCAATTATCTTGGAGTCCAATTAATTAAAGGGAGAGCCAAGCAAACTCAATTCAATGGTGTTATTGATCAAATTTAGAAACAGCTTCAATGTTGGACCAATTACTTCCTATCAAATGGAGGTAGGATCTCTCTACTTAAAAGTATCTTAACTTCCATCCCCTCCTATGCTCTTCAAATGTTCATCATGAAGAAGATGACTCAAATAAGGCTGGGCAGAACTTTTAATAAATTCCTGTGGGCAGGACAGAAGAAATAATTTCATTGGTTGGCTTGGCAAAAACTTTGTAAGCCTTTACATGAGGGTGGTTTGGGCTTTAAAGATTTTCAGCAACTAAATTTTATTAATATTTGTAAACTATGGATTAAGTTTAAAGCCCAAGGCAGTCTATGGGCACTATTTATGAAGGGGAAGCACTGTGGGGCATTACATCCTAATTTAGCTAAGAAGAAATTAGGTGATTTCAGGCTGTGGACTAAATTACTGGAGGTCAGACATCAAGCTAAAGATTTATTTATTTGGGAGCTTGGAGAAGGGCAAACCAATTTTTTATTGGATAAATGGGTTTGGAATGGGGAGAGGCTATCTTGTGACACCTCCAATCCCGACTATGTGACAAATGTGAATGAATTTTGGACTAAAAATCAATGGAACTGCAATATGTTGTCTACTATATTAAATGAAGAGCAGATGTATTGGGTTAAGAAAACAAAAATCAATCCTACACAAAAAGATAGAATCATTACTAGACAAGCTCCCTCACAAAAACTTTCAGCTTACATTTTTCAACAATTCTATCAGTGGTAGCCTGTCCTGTGGGGGAAAACTATTTGGGGAAAGTGATTAACACCTTCCATGTCTTTTTTTTGCTAGGGGCTTTAGCAATCTTTACTACCTAGTGATGATATTTTGAAGATGAAAGGGCTTAGGGGACCTTCATGCTATTGCCTGTGTAGTGAGACAGAAGAAAGTTTGGAACATCTATTCTTCTCTTGCAGTTTCTCTCAAAGAATTTGGACTGAACTTTTGATTCAGCTCAACATTGATACTCTGAAAGTCAGCTAGGAAAATTTTTTATGGTGTTGGAAGGAATGGTTGGAAGCTATGTTGATAATCATTCCATGTATTGTTGCCTGGTTCATCTGGATGTGTAGAAACCAAGTAAAGTTTAACAACATTAAAGCTATGGAAAAGTCTGTGGTTTTTAATTGTACTTCCATTTTGCAAAAGATTATAAAATACCAGAATTTTCCCAATGTTTTCCACAATTGGGTGCCTAATGGGACAGACATGAAGCTTTGCAAGCCAACTTTGGTCCTTTGGACCCTTCTCCTCTAGGGTGGCTGAAGGCCAATACTGATGGTAGTTTCTCTAAGGAGGCTTCTGGTGTTGGAGGTATTGTTATAAACTCTCAAGGAAAGTGTATTTTTTACTTCTCCTCTCCATCTTGGGCTATCTTCCTTGCCAATCATTGTAACATCACAAAACTAGTGGTAGAGTCTAATTTCATCAGCTGTATCAGAATACTGAAACAAGAAGAAGCTGCCCTTTAGAATATTGTTAGATGGAACAATAAAATTAAGAGTCTGTTGAACAATGTTGAATTGAAATTCCAACAAATCCTTAGAGAAGGCAACAGTCCATCAAACAGTTTGGCAGTAAGGTGAAAGGAAACAAAAGTGATTTCTATAGGGACTATACCTCCAACACAATTAGCTCTCCTTCTACATGGGGACAATTTGTCCATTCCTTATCTTCATTGTAGTGATTGATCTATATATATATATACTGGGATATATACAAATATATATATATATATATATATATATATATATATATATATATATATATATATATATATATATATATATATATATATATATATATA
>NEWO01000208.1:1031028-1053312 GCA_003013225.1 Phalaenopsis aphrodite
TATATATATATATATATATATATATATATATATATATATATATATATATATATATATATATATATAAGGCTTATGTTTTATGATATTACAATTTAAAGAAAGGTATTTTCATGTTTTATTACAGATATACTAAGTCTGGGCATGGAGCAAAAAGAACAAAATTTTTTGGCAAAAGGTAGTGTTTTAAGAAAATGAAATGGCGCATAGGCTCCAGAACATGCGCCTAAGCACCAGAATCCAGAGATGACGGTGCCTAAGCCCTCGGCTTTAGGTTCCTAGGCCTTCAACTTTGGTGCCTAGGCACCATAGATGGTTATTTCCAAAATGCATTGAATTTGAATGGATTTTGAAGGGTTTCTAAGGTAGACTCTTGGGAAATTTGTTCCTACATTATAAAAGAGTATTTTTATGTTAGAAAAAGGGGGGGGGGGCGTGTGTATCAAGTGTGTATGAGATTTTGGATAGTGGTAGAGAAGAGCTTCTCTAAGAGTTATAAGAGGAGAGGGGAAATGAGAGATTTTATCTTCATTACATTTCTAAGAGAGAATTGAGTGTTATTGTACAGAGAGAAAGTGAATCAAAGGAACATCAAAGGATTTTCTTGGGGAGGAGATTGAGTTAACTTGTTTTAATTTACTTTTTTATTTTGTAAACTTATTTTTATAAATAAAATTCATGTTTTGTTGTTTCTTCCTCAGAAATTCTTAGTATATTTCTTTGTCATTCTCCCTAAAAAGAGATATAGTCATGTGAGGAATCAAGATTGTTGTGCAATATTTTAATTTCATAATTGTATTGATTCAAACTTTGAACTTCATTTACTTTTCAATCTATCTAATTGAAATGTTAAAATTTTTTTGAAACATATGATCCCAGAGGGCTATGCTTTCTACAAAAAGTAAGAATCAAATTTGATTTCATGGATGAGAATGTAGTCCATGGGAATGAGTGCACATAAATTGGGAAATATACAGTGATTTGAGTAGAATTGGAGATTTTAGGGTTTCAAACTATAATTCCTAATTTGTTCATAACATTTGAAAACAAAAGTGAGATGTTAGCCCTCAGGCAAGGAGAAAGTGGGAACTCTAGAATGAGAGCCAGTATCTTCCCATCCTAACTACAATTTTAGGGACCAAACACTAGATTAGTCAATGTTCCTTGTTGCTTGTAAAAAAGATACTGAATATAATTGCTCCTATTTGGCCCAATACGATTTTCTACAATTTGATAATTCACTGACTATAACATCATCGTAAGAGAAGGATAAATTTGAACTTTATATCACAAAACTTAGTTAAATTTTAGTAAATTTAACTTTAAAGTTTAGAGATTAGTGTAGTAAACATAGTTTCTTTAGCATCATTAAAGAAATTTAAACCTGCTTACTTAAGTTTTCTATAGTTTGATTCTTATGTCTTTACGTTATTACCATAAGAATTTCACCTCTCTATGGGATCGTTACTTAGGACTCCACTAGAGTCCTTTATTACTTGAGCGATTAATGCAGGTGGATTTTGTTTTTTAATTTTGTAAATATTTTTCAATATTACAAAATATACACTGTAGATACAATAACAAATATGCAAATTAATCACAACAAAATAACTTCAGTTAAAATAATTTTATTTTTTAAGAAACTTTAAACTACCAAATCCCCTTTGAAAATAATATAAGAATATGTATCACTCAAGTAATAAAGGGCTCTAATGGAGTCCTAGATATCGATCCCACAGGGAAGTTAGAAATGCCTGTAAATAAGTTTTTAAGATTATAATTTAAATTATAATTTAAAAAACATAAAAAGTAAAGTGCAAAATTTGAATACTAAGTAACAAGTGAATGCTAATTAAAATGCATTTGTAAGGCAAAGCTAACTAATTTAAATGCTAAACCTTCAAAAGTAAATTTACAAAAATTAAAACTAGGATGTTGTCATGGAAAGTTCAAATTTAACAAAGCATCCTTACCCTTTACAATGAGCTTATTGATTGTGAAGAAATAAAAATCATTTGAAATATATATATATATATATATATATATATANTATATATATATATATATATATATATATATATATATATATATATATATATATATATATATATATATATATATATATATATATATAATTGTTTTGTGTTAAATATGAGCAATCCTATTCTTTACCTTCTTCCGAGTGCAAAAAGAACGTTGACTAATCTAGAGTTTGGTCCTTAATTTTGTGGTTAGGCTAGCATGATATTGGCTGCCACTCCAGAGCTCCCACTACTCCCTCCTCTGAGGGCTAACAATATTGCATTATTTTCCAATCAATTGAACCAAATTGGGGATTTTAATCTGTCACCTTAAAATCTCCAATTTTACATACAACATACTATATTTCCCCATTTATTTACACCCAATTCCATGAATGAAATACTCTCCCATGAAATCAAATGTGATTCTCCCCATGTTGTAGAAATCATAGCCCATTCAAAACATATGTTTCTCAATGCATTTTAATATTTCAATTGGCCAGATTAAAAAGTAAATGAAGATGTCAGTTCAAATCATCATAAATTTATGACATTTAAAACCATAAAAAACAAAATCAATTCTTCACAAAACCATATCTCAAAGTAGGGAAAAGGATAAGGAATACTACTTAGAATTCATGAGAAGGATACAAAAAAACATGGATTTCATATATAAAAATAAGTTTACAAAAAAAAAAAAGAAATAAAAGACACAACATACCTCACAATCCTTCCCAAGAAAACTCCTAGAAGTTCTCTCCAAGTCTTTCTCTCTTTACAAGCACTCTCAATTCCCTCTTAGAAGCATCATGAATATGAAATCTCTCACCTTCTCTTCCTCTTTCAATTAATGAAGAAAATATCCAAGCCCTTGACTCTCTCTCTCTCTCTAACTCTCCTTAATCACGCCACACACCTCACGCCCAAAACATCTCTCTCTTCAAGTCCTAGACTTCCCTCTCTTTTATCAAAGGCTACATCCCTCTATAAAGGATTCAAAATTCTCCCAAAAATTTCTTTCCAAAAGTTAACACTTTTGAATTCAAAAGACATGTCTATTAATCCATGAGACATATCTCTTTAAAAAGAGCCTTCCAAAGTTTGTAGATTCATTAAATTACTCCATGGAATGTTTAGAACAAGTGTCCCTTTGAAATTTCACGCAAAATTTGTCATGAATTGCCTTAATCCTCAAAAAGTCATCTTTAGGGGCTTCTGGAGCATCATGCACCAACTCTCTATCAAATGGCACATCTGGTACCAATCTGGCGTATCATGCGGCAGTTTGTTGAAGACCACGTTGTTTTAGTTTTTGGCACATCTGACACCAATCCGATGAATCTGGCACCACTTCGACGCATCTGGCGCCAATCAGGCGCATCTGGTGCCACTTCGACGCTTTTGGTATTTTTGATATTTTAACAAAACAGTAACAACTTAAAAAAATAACTAAAGTTTTTGTAGAAGAAAAGTACTTAATATGAAAATATATTTCTTCTTAACATAAATCAGTAATAAGTATAGGAATTTTGTTGTAGAAGTATGCAAATTGTGTTGTGTCAAACAGGGGCAATATTATTCTTTACCCTTACTAGAGATGCTATAAAGAACATTCACTAATTTAAAGTTTGAATAGTTCTGAAGACCGGCTAGGCAGGGAAGATACTAGCTCTCACTCTAGAGTTCTCTTTATTCCCTTCACCTGGAGGCTAACATTCTCGTCTTAAAATCTAAAACAATAAACCAAGTTGGGGGCTTTAACCTGTCACTTTAAAGTCCTCTAACTCTACACCCATCAATGAATATTTCCCTATTTATTTGCACTCAATCATATGAACTACATTCTCATTCATACAACCTCATGTGATTCTTTCCAATTGTTGACTGAGACAATACCAGCCGGGTTCTTACATGTTCTCACAACAAATTTTAACATCTAGATTGGCCAAATCAAGAAGTAAATGAAGTGCAGAGATTTAAATCATCACAACTTCTTCCAATATTAAAGATCTAATCTCTAAAACTTTTATCCAAAACTTAATTACTTATCATTTTAAGAAGAATGATAAAGAAAACTACTGAGAATCCATGGAGAAAACAAAATCACACTTTAAATTAAAAGAAAAAATCATTGTCAAACCAACAATAAATCTCAATTAAAACTAAAAGTAATCTAAAATAAAAAGATAAAAACTTATCTAAAGTCCTCCACCATACTCTTGTAAGTTCCTGTGAATCTCTTCTCTTTTACAATCATTCAAAACAAAATAACAAAAAGGATAAAGTAAATAAAAATTTGTTCCTAAAATCTCTCTGAACTAACTCCCCAAAGATAAACTTTCAAAGCTTGTCAATATTGTAAGGACTCTTTTCTAAGTCCTCTCTTCTTTCTTTTATAGTTTTTCAAGGGTTACCTTGGGATATCTTCAAAATGTGTCTTGATTCGATGTATTTGCCTAAGAGACGCATCCTTTCATGATAATTTTCATCCATGGTGGTTACAACCAACTATTAAGTCAATGGGTGCCTCAAAAACCACTTTGAAATTCATGAAAACTGATTTTACTCGTCTAGTAACTGCCACTGGTGCTTAAGCACGGGGTCTTGGCACTTAGGCGCGGCCTTCTTTTGTACAATTTTTCACCTTTTTTCTCCAAATTTGATCCTTTTTCACTCCTATAAGCATTTTTTCCATTTTTACTTCTATCTGCAAGAACAAACATAAGAATACCTTCCATTAAAGCGCAATATCTTAAAAATAGGTATAAAAATGTGTCTAAGAATACTATATATTTTAGGTGTATCAAAATCACCCAAACTTAAAATGTTACTTGTCCTCAAGTGACACTCAATCTTTAAGAACCAAATATGTATGATATGTATATGAGTTTCTTAAGGAGTTACTAAAATTTAGATTTAGAAATATTGTAGTCCAATTTAGAAAAAATAATTTGTAAATGAGATCAACTTAAAGTTTGAAAATTTTAAATGTTAAGAACTATGAAAATTTGAGTTCCTATCTAATCCAAAAATATTGTAAGCTCTCTTAATTTAGATTTTAGTTCTTTTATTTTCCCTACTTAAAAATTTTTATTAAAAATAATTTTACTTGCTATATTATATTTATAAGCTTAAGATTTTATCAAGTCTTACACTTTAAAAAGATCAAATGTAGAACCAATTTTTGATTAACAACTAATCCTCAAGCTTCTCCTCCCTTACATTTCTTTCTTTTTTCTTTTCTTTTTCTTTTCTTTCTTTTTCTTTACCTTTTCTTTTTTATTTTCTTCTTTCTTTTTTTTTTTTTTTTTTTTCAAGCAAGGATTGCTATATCTGGATAGACCTTTAATGATTTTGAATTCCAGTTCTTCTTTACTAAAGTAAAGTCTTGATATAAAACTTTTACTTATCAATATAATAATAGTTTTGAAAATTATTTTAATAAAAGAAATTTAAGTAATAAAAATAAAAGTCTAAATTATCTAAATTTTTCAAAAATACAATTTTTCTTACTAAAGATAGTCACTTATATTAATCATTTTCTATACTAAAAATTTATAACTTCAAGTTTTTCTTCATTACTTCAAATTTTAACTAAATTTTCTTACTCATTTCTAAAATCAAATTTTACTTCCCTAATATAACTTCATATATGTAATCAATTTTTCTTTTAAAATTCATATTCATTTGTAGTTTATTTGAGAACAAATAAAATTCAAGTTTTGAAAATGTTTTTCATCTCTCCCCAAAACTTAATTTTTTTAACAGATTAAACAGTTTAACATTAGATAATTATATAGGCATGAATGAAAATTGAAATAACATGCTAACAGGAATTTTTACATTCTAATCATACTAGTATAAAACTAAAGACAGAAGTAAAATTAATTTTGATCAAATTTTCTAACATTTTATTTTAGTTTAACATGTAGAGATTCAATAGACTTCTAAACAGTGTGTATAAAAGAAAACAACACACTAACATGATAAAAGAAAAATACATGGTAGCAGTTTCTGAATTTTAAAATTAATATCTAAGCTAGCAAGTTTTTTAACTTGAAAAAAAGACATGGAATTAAGTTAAGTTCTAAACTAACCAATTTAAAGTACTAAAAACAAAAACAGTTACTACCCTAAAATTTTAAAAATGAAATACTATCTAACACAACAATCACAACAACAATAGAACATAAAAATTCAAAACATAACATAAAACATAATCCACAACATCACATAATAGCATCTGTAGCAGTACTACATCACAGAGTCCATAACAAAACACAAACTTAATAATACATCAAACCAAATCAAGTCCAACACATCATCTCTCATCTCTACTCCTCTCCGCTCTTAGAATCGCCACTATACCGTTTTTCTTTAGGCTCATAGTAAGGATAATGAGGATATTGAGGAAATACTACTCCAGAGTCACATCTAATTAGGCCCTCCAGAGTTGGGTATAATTTCTCCTTAAAGTCACTCTTTCTCCTATTATACCTATTTGTATGCTCAACAAAATGTTCTAGATTTTTAACTTTATCAGCGGTAAAGTGGATATGAGTCATCATCTTCTATAATAACTGCTTTTGAGTCTCAGTTGACTCACCTTGAGATGTAGAAGCAAGTGAAGCAGATGGTCTTGATGAAGATGTAGCAGAGGTAGATGCAGCAAACATCTCTAATCCATAGCTCCTGAAAAATCCACCTCTCCAGCCAAAAATTGAATGCTCCAAATAAGTCTTCATATTCACTTTCGTAATGGGCTTCAAAGGTAAGAGAACTTCCTCCCAACTATCATATTTTACTTCAGCCTGCTCGCATGAAGAAATTATCAAGGAAGCAAATCCCATATCTGTAATAGTAGTAGCAACAACTGAACTGTTGATAGTGTGATAGATCAAAGCCCCAATGTTGGTGGGCTTTCTCTCCTGAATACAGTAATTCAACGTCTCTCTCTCTTTGGTAACTTCAATGAGATGATTGTAGGAAGCAGACGAGCATATATAAAATAGTGCGAAGACTTCGATGGAGCACACAACTTTGACGTTAGAAAATTTACTCTCCTCTCATTTGTAATCTTCCAAAGTCCTCTTCCAACAGTATAATAAAATATAATATCATCCAATTCTGCTTCCGTAGGACTATAATTTGCATAAAAACACAAAGTCTCCGATGGTAAATGGTAAAACAAGTTGATTACCTCTGGAGTAATAGGTACCAACTTCCCTCAAACCATAACTCGATCTTCCTCAAACTCTAGGAGATTTACATAAAACTCCCTTACAACAAAAATTACAGCGATAGCAGAGAAACAACAGAACCCCACTGTTGGCGGACTATCAGGTCTTCGACTTCTCCACCTGGACTCTTAAAACATTGCTCCTGAATCAATTTTCATGACCGTAGAAAGTCACTATATCAATCCTGAGCTTTTGAACAGACAAATTTGCTCGAATCAAATAGGCTCTTTCCTTTGCTCCTTTTCAATCTTGGTGCCATTCTACAATTGATAAATTCCAAAAATAACTTTAAAAATCAAGTTTAAATCACTAAACTAAACTTCCAAAAGCAGTAACTAAACTTCCCAAGAAATTTCCATAGATTTTTCTTCACTTTTCACCATGAATATTAAATTAAATGGTGAAAATCTAAAATATTTGCATAGAAGTAAAGCTCTTACCTCAAGGAACTTGGATCTAGCAAATCTCACTTGATTTCACCTCAAAATTGCAAACTCGAGTTTGAGAAAATGATAGAAGGAGTTAAAAATGGCATTTCTGGACCAAAAATTTACTTTTAACCATTTGCGAACCGGTTTTGGTGAACTGGCGCTTAAGCATGGGTAAGTGGCACTTAGGTGCCTACCTCTCGGGTTGGCTCCCACTTAAGCGCGAGATGTGATGCTTAGGCGCCAGTGCACAATTTTTGAAATTTTTAATTTTAAGTAAAATGCACTATTAGTCTAAGTAAACCACCCCTAAATAGTCTCATAGCACTTAAATGACTATTTTCACTTCTTATAACTTCCTTCTCTCTCAAAATTTTCCATAATAATTAATTCAATTCGAAGCTAAAAATAACACAAATTTTTGCAAGAACAAACTTATATTAATTCACAAACAAGTACAAACACATTTAACAGTTAGTTCTCTCTCCAAATAGTCTTAGATGAGAAAATTTTCCTAAGTACAAAACACTTAACACACATTTACAATTAAACACATAAGTGACACAAACACTAAACACAAGACATAAACACTAACACACTTAAAAACATGACTCTAAACACACAATTCCTAACACTTAACTTAATGCCACTCTTGATTAGAAGGAACAAATTGTTGTCTCTCAGTAGTCTCTCTAGGAATATAGAGTCGATAAAATGGACTGTGGTGACGAGCTCTAATACTATCATCTTCGATCCACTTTTTCTTCAGGAACATCGCCTTATCTGCTTCCTCTACATAACTGGTATGGTTGAATTGCATTTTAAGTTGCCACCAAATATGTTCTAGAATAACATGCAATTCAAGCACCTTAGTCTCTAATACAGATATAGTACTCTCTATCTGGTTGATATTCTCTGATATCCCTTCAATAATAGCGGCTAAGAAACCGTTACACATCTCTTATGCACTTTGACTATTGAACCTCTTTGTCATGGCTTCTTCTGTCTTCTTCAAATCAATCTCCCATGGAGACATTTTCTTTAAATCTCTCTCTTTCTTAGAATTTTAGGACTAAAAATAATCCGGGGTGAAATTCCTTCACAAACCCCTTCTATTTATAGGCCTAATTCCCCTCATACCTTATAGGCATGACTAGAAACTGCCAAGACACGTTTATTCCAACTAAATTGCAGCGCCTTCTAGAAATCAAAATTTACACATGTGATTAAATTGACGTGCTTAAGGGCCAGTGCACATTTTTGCATCAGCCAACTTAACGTCCAAATTCTCATTCTAACATGTCTAAGTCACTAAATAAAGTCTAAAAATCATTAGTAGCACATAATAAACTCAAAAATACAACCCCAAATTTCTTAATCATACTCAAAACAAAAATCAAAGCAAAAACACACTGATAACTATGGGTTGCCTCCCACAAAGCGCTTAGTTTTACGCCATCAGCTCGACGTAACCAGCCCTTCTTATGGTTGACCCAACAACATTCCATCATTATATTTATGTTGATCACCTATATAATAAGGTTTCAGTCTATGTCCATTCACTTTAAAAATTTTCTTATAATTAGGATCTTTAATATCCACAGCTCCATAAGGTAAACTTTTACCACAACAAATTGGCCCATCCACCTGGACTTAAGTTTGCCTAGAAATAATCTTAATATTGCATTATATATCAAAACTTGTTGCCCTGGATGAAAATTTTTAGTAAGAATCTTTCAATCATGCCACATTTTCATCTTTTCTTGATAAATCTTAACACTCTCATAAGATTCATTCATAATCTCTCAAGCTCATTTAATTGTAAAAATCTATTCTCACCAGCATCTTTAAAATTATAATTGAACTCTTTAATAGCCCAATATGCTTTATGCTCAAGTTCAACTGGTAAGTGACAAGCTTTCCCAAATATTAGCCTATATGGGGACATTCCTATAGGAGTTCTATATGCAGTCCTATAAGCCCACAAAGCATAGTCAAGTTTGACTGACCAATCAATTTTTGTTGGATTCATAGATTTTTCCATAATTCTTTTAATTTTCTGATTGGATAATTGAGCCAAACCACTTGTCTGAGGATGATAAGCAATAGCAATCCTATGATTTATATGATATTTCTTTAATAACTTCTCCATAATGGCATTTCTGAAATGACTTCCCCCATCAGTAATGATAACTCTCGGCGTCCCAAATCTACAAAATATGTTCTTTTTAAAAAGTTTTGCAACAATTTTAGCATCAATCCGAGGTAAATTAACAACTTCTATCCATTTGGATACATAGTCCACTGTTAACAGAATATATAAATTTCCGAAAGATGATATAAATGGTCCAATAAAATCTAATCCCCAAACATCAAATATTTCAACTTCTAGCATATAATTGAGGGGCATCTCATTTCTTTTAGAAATATTGCCTACTCTTTGACATCTATCACAAGTTTTGATATAAGCATTAACATCCTAAAATATTATTGGCCAATAAAATCCAGATTGTAGAATTTTGTATATTGTTTTATCAACACCAAAATGTCCCCAAAAATTAGAATTATGACATTTTTGGATAATTTCATAAGTTTCTTCTAATGGTACACATCTTCGAATGATCAGATCATTTCCTTATTTATATAAATATGGGTCATCCCTTAAATAAGTCTTAGCTTCAAAAATAAATTTCCTCATTTATTAGTATGTCATTCCATAAGGTTTAAGATCACTAACAATATAGTTCACAATTTTGGCATACCACGGAACGAGCCTCTCATTTACAGTGAACAATTTTTCATCTAAAAAATATTCATTAGTTTCTTTTTCAAAATAGAGTGATTTTTCTAATTCAAACCTGGACAAATGATCAACAATTTGATTTTCAGTTCCCTTCCGATCTACTATTTTAAAATCAAATTTTTGTACAAGAAGAATCCATATTATAAGTCTCGATTTAGTATCCTTCTTTTTCATTAAGTACTTAATAGAAGAATGATTTGTATGCATTATACAATGAGTTCCAATCAAATATGATCTAAATTTATCAAAGGCATATACTATTGCTAATAACTCTTTTTCAGTTGTTGTATAATTAATTTGAGTTTCATTAAGAGTTTTATTAGCATAGTAAATAACTTTGAAAATTTTATCATATCTTTGTCCTAAAACAACTCCAATAGTATAATCACTTGCATCATACATAAGTTCAAAAGGTTTTTCCCAATTTGGTGAAACTATTATTGATGCAGTGATTAAGTTTTCTTTCAATAATTTACAAGCTTTTAGGCATTCCTCATCAAAATTGAAAATTACATTTTTCTCCAGTAAATGGCATAAAGGCTTAGCAATCTTAGAAAAGTCCTTAATATATCGCTTGTAGAATCTAGCATATCCTAAAAAACTCCTAATTTTGCTTACATTTGTTGGATAAGGTAAATGAGCGATCACTTGAATTTTAGCAGGATCTACTTCCATACCATTTTCTGATATTTAATGACCTAATACAATTCCTTCTGCTACCATAATTTGCATTCATCCCAGTTAAGGACTAAATTTGTTTCTTCACAGTACTTAAGAACATTAGATAAATGTTCTAAACATGAGTCAAATAAAGTTCCAAACACTGAAAAGTCATCCATAAAGACTTCAATCCCTTTTTTAATTAAATCATAAAAAAATTCCATCATACATCTTTGAAATGTAGCAGGGGCATTACATAAACCAATAGGCATTCTTCTAAAAGCAAAAGTACCATAAGGACTGGTAAATATTGTTTTCTTTTGATCCTTGGGAGATATTTGAATTTGGTGATAATCGATATATCCATCCAGAAAATAAAAGTATTTATGCCCAACTACTCTATCTAGCATTTGATCTAGAAAGGGTAGTGGATAATGATCTTTCCTAGTGGTAAGATTTAATATTCTATAATCAATGCATATTTGCCACCCTGTAACTTTTTTAGTAGGTATTAACTCATTATGCTCATTCACAGTTACAGTTACTCCTCCTTTCTTAGGAACACAGTGAATTGGACTAACCCATGCACTATTTGAAATACGGTAGATAATTCCAGCATCTAGCCCATCCTAAGGCTTCAACAAATGAAATATTTATTGTAAACTTCTTAAATATTTCTAGAATTTTTAAAATTGCTTATCCAACTTTAGTTGTCGAAGTCTCTGAGGAAATGGAGGTGGTGGTTTTTATAAATCAATTTTTGACAAAGAAATAGGTCTTTCAGAATCTTTCGGAGCGTCCTCTTTTGATTCTTCAATTTCTTCTTTCTCTACCTCAATCTCTTTTTGAACCCTACCTTTCAACTCTCTTCCACTTCTAAGTTGTACGGCTTTAATTTGCTCTTTATTCTTATCTTTTGGATTTCATTCAGTATCACTAGCAAGTGTTCCTTGGGATCTATTACTTAATGAACTTGTGATTTGCTCAAGTTGATTCTCAATATTTCTAATTGTAGCTCCTTGAATTTGTAACTGATTACACATTTGTAACACCTCTTCTTCTATAAAAAACTTCTTATCCTTACTTTGTGTATTACTATTGATTCTTGAAGGATAAGTTGATCTATAATTTTTATTCCTTTGGTTGTTCCATTTTCCCAATGGGTTTACTTGGTTGTTCTCCCATTGTTGATTTTTACCACCCGAATTGTTATTCTAGTTAAATTTGGGATGCTTCTTCCAACCTGGGTTATAATAATTGGAATATGGGTTATTCTGCTTATTATTTATGACATTTAAATTTTCTAATGATGTTTGAGAATCTACCGTTCGGCCTAATGAATTCTCTTCAATCATGGAAATTGGTTGAGAAAAATTCATTCCAAATTGGTCTAACTTCCTTAAAATTGTAACAACTTGATTTGCTACCATAGTAAATGCATCAGTTTTATGAATATTAGCTATTTTCTTTGGATTCACCCTCTTAGAAGGCCATTGAAAATTATTGGTAGCCATCCTTCAATTAAAGCATAAGCGTCATAAAATGGTTTTGACATCAATGAACCACCAGTAGAGCATCGATAATAGATCTAAGAGAACAAATTAATCCTTTATAAAAGGTTTGAATTATTAACCAATTTGGTATAGCATGGTGTGAACACTTTCTTAAGACTTCTTTAAATCGTTCTCATGCTTCATAAATAGATTCCCCTTCAAACTGATTAAAAGATGTAATATCATTTCTAAGCTTCGTAGTTTTTTATGGTGAAAAATATTTAGCGAGGAATTTTTGTGCTAAATCACCCCAAGTTCTGATAGATCCAGGTGCTAACAAATTCAACCACATCTTAGCTTTATCCCTCAGTGAGAAAAGAAATAACCTAAGTCTTATGACATCATCTGAAACACCATCGTATTTAAATGTAGCACACAATTCTAAAAAATTGGTAAGATGTAAATTTGGATCTTCAGTTGGTGATCCCCCAAACTAGCTATTTGATACCATTTGAATAATAGCAAGTTTAAGCTCAAATGAATTAGCTACTACAGTACGTTATTGAATACTACAATGAAGTTCATCTACAGTAGGGTTGGCATAATCTCTTAAAGGTCTAAATGCTTGATGAATTTCAGCATTTTGATTATTTTGGTTTGCCATTTCTATAATTTTTTTTGGATTTTTCAAGATTTTTAATTTTTTTTGGTTTTTCTGATTTTTCTAATTCAAAATCGTAGGGCACTAGTCCTTAAGAACCTGAATTACACATACACTAACATAAAATAAAATAAAATAAAATAAAACATACAAAATAAGATACAATATTTAAAGTTTAAATAAGACTTTCTAAAAATAGAAATTTACTTAGTTTTTAATCCCGACAACGACGCCAAAAACTTAATCCCGACTTAATGCTTATGCACAGTATAGCCATAGTTCTGATGGTATATTTCACTTATATTTCCTTATTTTGCAACAAAACCAAAAGTCTGATCCTAAAGAAAAATAAGAATTTAACTTTTTAATTTATATATATTTATATTGGGATACTACGCAAATATACGTATCATTATCAAGTAATATAAAATTTTTTTATTAAGACCTGAATATCAAACCCACAGGGAAGATTATGCACTCTGCACTTTTTTGAAAGTTTTTCTATTTTTAAAAATATAATTACTTAAACTAAAAATGATTTTTGTAGTAATTTAAAATTTAAATATTTTTGGTATTTTAATATTTTTAACGAAACAATAACAACTTAAAAAGATAAATAAAATTTTTGTAGATGAAAAATACTTAATATGAAAATATCTTTCTTTTTATCATGAATCAGTAATATGTATAGGAATTTTGTTGTGGAAGTATAGAAATTGTGTTGTGTCAAATAGAAGCAATAATATTCTTTACCCTTACTAGAGATGTTATAAAGAACATTGGCTAATTTAAAGTTTGAATAGTTCTGAAGACCGGCTAGGCAGGGAAGATACTAGCTCTCACTTTAGAGTTCCCTCAATTCCCTCCACCTGGGGGAAAACATTCTCGTATCAGAACCTAAAACAATAAAACAAGTTGGAGGCTTTAACCTGTCACTTTAAAGGCCTCTAACTCTACACCGTAAATGAATATTTCCCTATTTATTTGCGCTCAATCATATGAACTACATTCTCATTCATACAACCTCATGCGATTCTTTTCAATTGTTGACTGAGACAATACCAACATGGTTCTTACATGTTCTCACAACAAATTTTAACATCTAGATTGGCCAAATCAAGAAGTAAATGAAGTGCATGGATTTAAATCATCACAACTTCTTCCAACATTAATGATCAATACTCTCCACAACTTCCAACCAAAAATTAATTACTTATCATTTTAAGAAGAAAGATAAGGAAAACTACTCAGAATCTATGGAGAAAACAAAACCACACTTTAGTTTAAAAGAAGAAGTCATTGTCAAACCAACAACAAGTCTCGATTAAAACCAAAAGTAGTCTAAAACAAAAAGATAAAAACTTATCTCAAGTCCTCCACCAAACTCTTGAAGTTCTTTTGAATCTCTTCTCTTTTACAATCACTCAAAACAAAATAATTAAAAGGATAAAGTAAATAAAAAGTGGTTCCTGAAAATCTCTCCGAACTAACTCCCAAAGAAGAAATTTCAAAACTTGCCAATATTTTCTTGACTCTTTTCTAAGTCCTCTCTTCTTTCTTTTATAGTTCTCCACGAGAAGCATTGGGATCTCTTCAAAATGTGTCTTGATTTGATGTATTTGCCCAAGAGACGCATCCTTTCATGATAATTTTCATCCATGGTGGTTACAACCACCTATTAAGTCAATTGGTGCCTCAAAAACCTCTTCGAAATTCGTGAAAACCAATTTTTCTCATCTAGTAACTGCCACTGGCGGTTAAACGTGGAGTCTCGGTGCTTAGGTGCGGCCTTCTCTGTTTAACCAGCGCTTAAGCGCCGGATCTAGATCTTAGGCGCCAAAACGTTATTGCACAATTTTTCACATTTTCGCTCCAAATTTGATCTTTTTTCACTCCTTTAAGCATTTTTCCATTTTTACTTATATCTGCAAGAAAACACAAAAATACCTTCCGTTAAAGTGCAATATCTCAAAAATAGGTCTAAAAACACTATATATTTTAGGTGTATCACCATTCCTTTTACTGACTAATCAACATGGAAGCGAAGAAGTTAACTTTCTTATTATTTTGAATCCTCCATTCTCCTTTTCCATCAGTTAGAAAGGTAATCAATTCATCCAGTGATGAATCAATCATCACGAATGAAACATATTCATAAAAAAATACATTCCTCGGCCCCATAAAATACATTGATCCTTTTTGCAATAAATTCAACTTGCTTACCTTTCACAAGAATGTGATTGTCATCAGTGAATCTCAAATTTGAATAAAACACTTAAATCATTGGCACAATTGCTACTTCAATGAAGTAGCAAAATTGTTCCCAATTTCTTGCAAGAATCAACCTCTCGATCTCGCCACCGGGGTTAGCAAATGCCCGTTCCTGTATCAATCTTCTTGATTCTAGTTGAGTGTTATAACTGTGTTGGACCTTCAAATTAACAAATCTTCGTGCATCAAAATCATTTGTCCTTTCTCACCTCACTTGTAGAGCCATTTGAAATTCTACAAAAATTCAAATAAATTCTAAATAAATTACCAAACATAAAATCTATCTCCCCAAGTAAAATTATTTAGTAAGAAACATTTCACCATGAGCTATCTTCAAGATTTTTCATAAAAAATCCCAACTTTTGGATTTTCTATAATGTAGGAAAAATTCATGATAAAAATAAAAAATTTTTAAGTTAAAGTGAAGCTCTTACCAAGAGAAGATGAAATCTATGATTTTTAGCCTCCGAAATCTTTTCTATCACGCCCAATGTGAAGCTTTAGGTCAAGGTTTAGAGGTAGGAGAAGACCCAAGGAGTAAAAATGGAGTTTTATTATGTAGTTTTGTAGTTTTTTAGGCAATCTGGAATTTTTGTGAATTTGGAGCATCATGCGCCAAATCCGGAACATCATGCACCAACTCTCTGTAAACCGGTGCATCATGCGCCAATCTGGCGAATCTTGCTCCAATGCCTTAATTTTTTCATATTTAGTTTTCTGTGAAAATCTGCTATGTACCGCTTTTTTTCTATCTCTAATTAACTCAAATGAATCTTTATAAGCATAACTGAACATTACTCTAACATCAATCTTTCACAAACAACACAAAACTCACTTTTATCTATAAAATATGTGTTAATACAAACTAATATTTTTCAAGCCAACAAACATCTATTTCAGTGTTTAAAGCAAAACAAATATCCTAACACTAAAATCTAAATATCAAGATACCAAATACAAATATCCTAACACAAATATCCTTTTTTTGATTAGCTTCTTCTTCACTAGAACACGATCATGCAACCTCTGTGCATTGAAATTGACGAACTTTTTTTAGTTGAATATTCCAAATCTAGCTAAATTTTTAGAGTGAGATGCCATTGGATTTGAAATCTAGTGACTCCTCCCTCATTTTCCCCCCTAAAATGGACTTTAGAATTAGTTTTTTGGAGTTATATGGAGAAGAACCCACAAAAACCTGCCTTTTAAAATGTTTTAAGTCATTTTCGTCACCGCCATGCATCATGCACTAGCTCTCTGGAATTTGACACATCATGCGCCATTTCCAAAAATTTGTATTTTCAATTTTGATCTAAAATTCTCAATTCTTCCATAAAATTATGTAAATAATGATGTTTTTAAATTATTTTCTCAAATACATGGACTCTATGAAAACACAAAAATAAATATACATTAATTACTCTGAAAAAAAAACTTAAAATTAAAATAAACAATGTTAAGTATGGGTTGCCTCCTAAAAGCGTTTGGTTTAATGTCATCAGCCACTAAACTTAGGATGACAACATTTGCATTTTTATGCATTATACTATATTTTTCTACCAATCTTGTAATTGTTGCATTTTTAAAATAAGATCCTTGATTAGTAATGATTACTCTAGGCATTCCATATCATGTAAAAAGGTTTTTAATTAAAAATTTTGAAACAATTCAAGCATTACATCGAGGTAAAGTGATTGCTTCAATCCATGTTGAAACATAATTCAATGCAATCAAATATATATATATATATATATATTCGAACGAAGGTATAAATGGTCATATAAAATCCAATCCCCAAGCATAAAAAATTTCAATGTGCAAATTAAAATTTAGAGGCATTTCATCTCTTCTTGAAATATCACACTCTTTGACACCAATCACACGTTTATATATATATATATATATATATATATATATATATATATATATATATATATATATATATATATTAACATCTCTAAACATAGTAGCCCAACAAAATCCAAATTGTTAAATTTTATGAACAGTTCTATCATTCCGAAAATATCCTCCAAATTCAAAATCATGACATTGCTGAAAAATTTGCTGAATTTCTTTGTAAGGCACACATCGTCTTATTACTAAATCTTTGCATTATATATATAATAAGGGTTCATCCAAAAAAATAAGACTTTGCATCATGATTGAGTTTTTTTTCCTGTTGCTTTGTTAATTCATATGGTAAAATGCCACTAACAAAATTATTTACAATATCAACATACAAACGTATTTCCCATCCTTTTATAGCATAAAGTTGTTTATCAGGAAAATTTTCATTAATTTATTTTTCCATGTCAACTATTTCTTGCTGTTCTAGCCTATATGGATGATCAACAGTTTGATTATCAATCCCCTTCCTATCAATTATTATAAAGTCAAACTTTTCCATCAGTAGTACCCATTTAATTAATCTTATTTTCACATCCTTCTTTTGCATCAAATATTTAATAGTTGAATGGTCAATATGCACAACACATTTAGTTACAATCAGATATGACATAAACTTATCAAAAGCATACACAATAGCTAATAAATCTCTTTTAGGGGTGGTGTAGTTATTTTGATCATCATTAAGAGTCTTACTAGCATAGTATATAACTTTAAAAATCTTATCATATCTCTACCCTAATACAACTCCAATTGCATAATCACTGGCATCACAAATTAATTCAAAAGGTTTCTCCCAATCAGGTGAAACAATTAGAGGAGAAGTAATCAATTTTTCTTTTAAATTTTCAAAGGCTTTAAGGCAAACTTGGTTGAAATCAAATTTTATATCTTCATCTAGAAGTTGGCATAAAGGTTTAGTAATTTTTGAAAAATCTTTAATACTTCGCCTGTAAACTCCAACATGCCCTAAAAAGCTCCTAACTCTTCATACATTAGTAGGCAGAGGTAAGTTTGATATAACCTGAATTTTTGTAGGATCTACTTCTGTCATTATTTTAAATTTTATGCCCAAGCACAATTCCTCACGCAACCATAAATTTACATTTTTCCCAGTTCAATGCGAGATTAGTCTTTCCACATCATTCAAGAACTCTCTCTAAATGATTTAGACATATTTTAAATGAAGTTCCAAATACTGAAAAATCATCCATAACGACTTCAATCTCTTTTTGAATTTAATCACTAAAAATTGACATCATACATCTTTGAAATATTGCAGGTGCATTACATAATCCAAAAGGCTTTCGCTGAAAAGTTAAAGTTCCATAAGGACTATCAAATATTGTTTTCTCCTGATCCTCTGGAGCTATAAGTATTTTGATGATAACCAGTATATCCATCTAGAAAATAAAAATATTTGTGCCCAGCCAGCCTATCCAACATTTGGTCCAAAAAGCGTAAAGGAAAATGATCCTTCCTAGTGACAGAATTTAATTTTTTATAGTCTATGCAGGTTTGCCTCTAGTGCATTGTAATGTTGGTATTAATTCATTATTCTCATTTGTCACTATAGTCACACCTCCTTTCTTTGGAACACAGTGAATTGGACTTACACAAGCATTGTTTGAAATAGGATATATTATTCCAACAACTAACCATTTTAAAATTTTTTTCTTAACAACTTCTTTCACCATAAGATTTAGTCTCCTTTGAGGATCAGCTCTTGATTCATGTTGATTTTCCAAAAAAAATTTTATGCATACAAATTGAAGGACTGATTCATTTAATATCAGCTAATGTCCATTCAAAGGCTTTCTTATAGTTTGTCAAAGTTTCCAACAACTGTTATTCTTGCTCATCAGTTTATTCTGAGCATACTATAATAGGTAATGTAGATAAATCTTTTAAGAACGCATACTTAAAATGTGTAGGAAGTGTTTTTAGTTCTAGTTCAGGAGGTTTCTCAATAGATGAAATTAAGTTTTTATTACTTTCTATAAGATCTAGCATTTCAATTTTTTTCCTGAATATAATCCAGATCTTCTTTACTCCCTTTTGTAGATTCATCTTAAATTTTATCCTCATTTTGATATTCCATATATTCCTTTTCAAATGTCTTTTTCAAATATTCATGGCTTACATATTCATTAATATACATTCTGAAGCATTCAATCACTTACTCTTTTGCAGAGTATCATTGATTTTGCAATATTAAATGTAACCTCTTGATCATTAAGTCTCATACCTTGTTCTCCTTTCTACACATCTATCAAAGCTCTTCCAATGACAAGGAATGGTCTTCCTAAAATGCTAGAATAATTTTTAACTTTCTCCAAATCTAATACAATAAAGTCCACTGGAAAGATAAATTTATCAACTTTTACCAAAACAACTTCTATAACTCCTTTTAGATAGGTAATCGAACAATCGACTAACTGAAGAGTTACAGTTGTAGGTGAAATATCTCCTAAGCATAACCTTCTAAAAATTGATAACGGCATAAGATTAATACTGGCAACTAAATCACATAAATCTTTTCCAAAAACTCTTTCACCAATAGCATAAGGAAATGTAAGACTTCCAGGATCTTTAAGTTTTTCATAAAGCTTTTTATGAATTATAGCACTCTTCAATGAGTGCAACAATCTCATTATCTACAAATTAACTTTTCTTGTTAAGTATATCTTTCATGAAGTTTACATAGCTTGACCTTTTTCCAAAGCTTCAACAAATGGAATGTTTATCATTAATTTCCTCAATACTTTTAAAAATTTTGAAAAATTGTTATCTCTATTTTTCTGCTTCAATCTTTGAGAAAATGGAGGTGGTGGTCTTTCTACAGTGATTTTCATTGATTTAATATAGGACATTCTGACTCAAAATGAAAATCTTCACCATATTTTTCATTGTCCACCTTATCTTCTTCAACTTCAACTTACACTTTATTTTGAACTCTGTTTTCTAATTCTTTTCCACTTCTAAGTTGAATAACCTTAATTTGATCTTTGTTCTGATCTTTAAGATTTATGTCAACATTACTGGACAATGTTCTTGGAGGTTTATTTCTAAGTGTGGTAGTAATACATCCTAATTGATTTTCCAAGTTTCTAATTGCAGCTCCTTGACTTTGTAATTGACTCCCCATTTACAATATCAATTCTTCCATTAACAACTTTTTCTCCTTACTCTGTAAATTATTAAAACCTAGAGGGTAATAATGTTTATATGTTAGATTTTCTTGATTGTTGGAGTTTCCTAATGGGTTCGCAGTATTGTTTCCCTATTGTGGATTTGCAACATTAGAATTATTATTACTCCAACTAAAATTTGGATGTTTCTTCCAGCCGGTATTATAATAATTAGCATAAGGATTATTAGAATGCTTATTTATTGCATTTAAGGTCTCATATGAAGATTGAATTCTATCATTTTTCCAATGAATTTTTCTTAAGCACGGGTGATATCTAAGAATAATTCATTCCATATTGATCTATCTTCTTCGATATAGCAGCTATTTTTGCAACTAACATAAATATTTCATCAGAATCATGAATAGTGGCTACTCTTTTTGGATTTACCCTTTCAGAGGGTCATTGAAAATTAGTCATAGTCATCTCTTCAATTAAAGAATATGCTTCATCGAATGGTTTTGACATTAATGGTCCACTAGCAGTAGCATCAATTATCGATCTAAGAGATCCAACCAATCCATTATAAAAATTTTGAATTATTAACCAATCTAGGAACACATGGTGTGGAAACTTTCTAAGGAGATCTTTAAATCTTTCCCAAGCTTCAAAAATTGATTCCTCTTTAAACTGACAAAAAGATGTAATATCATTTCTAAGCTTAGTAGTTTTTTAAGGTGGAAAATATTTAGATAAAATTTTTTGTGATAAATATTCCCAAGTTTTGATAGATTTAGGTGCTAATGACTTTATCCACATCTTAGCTTTATCCCTTAGTGAAAAAGAAAAAAATCTAAGTCTGACGACATCATTCGATACGCTATCATATTAATGTGTGATGCTAGGATTTACCCTTTCTATGTTTAATCTATTATACATCATATAAATTCTAGAAAACTAGTAATGTGTAAATTAGGATCTTCAGTTGGTGTTCCCCCAAACTGATTGTTTTGAACCTTTTGGATAATAGCAGGTTTAAGCTCAAATGAATTGACCGCTACAGCTGAGTTGTATATACTTAAATGAATCTCATCTGCTGTAGGATTAATGATGTGGGTTGATTTAGTGTGTTGATTTTGCAAATATTTTTCAATATTACAAAATAAACATAGTAGATACAATAAAAAATATGCAAATTAATCCTAACAAAATAGCTTCACTTAAAATAGCTTTATCTTTTAAAAATCTTTAAACTGTCAAATCCCCTTTAAAAATAATGCAATTATATGTATCGCTCAAGTAATAAAGGGCTCTAACGGAGTCCTAGATCTCGATCTCACAGGGAAGTTGGAAAAGTCTGTAAATAAGTTATTAAGATTATAATGTAAAGTATAATTTTAAAAATATAGAAAGTAAAGTGGGAAGTTTGAATACTGAGTAACAAGTTAATGCTAATTAAAATGCAGCTTTAAGACAAACTTACTAATCTAAATGCTAAACTTTCAAAAGTAAATTTACAAAAATTAAAACTAATATGTTTTGATGGAAAGTTCAAATTTAAGAAAGCATCCTTTGCCTTTTCAATGAGTACATGGATTGTGAACAAATTAAAATCATTTGAATATATATATATATATATATATATATATATATATATATATATATATATATATA
>NEWO01000208.1:1053352-1066323 GCA_003013225.1 Phalaenopsis aphrodite
TAGAAGGAGCATGAGTCGACTCCCTACATGTTGATAAGGGTGAAATTACCAAAAGGTTGGTTGGGAAGGTCCCCAATCTAGAAAATAAAATACAAAGTTACTCACTCATAAGGGATATCCCAACCACAAAACAGACACCCATTGTAGCAAAAGGAGAATATATATACATACACATATATGTATATATATTTCCCAACAAAACAAACTCAAGAAAGCAGAAAATACAAGTAAACCCCCAAACAAGACAAAACAACTAAAAAATAAGTAACAAACAAGTAGCACAGCCTCAATGGAAGACCAGGGCTAATCATGGCCACAAACAATGTCTCAGCATTCATTTTTGCACTCTTAGGTAAGGAATTTGGAGTTTATCCCCCTGAGTTATTAAGTGGAGAGGGGGGGAGAGGATTGTGGAGACCTCAGCATGCTCAGCATTTGCACCCTCCATAGCCAGGAAGTTTGCAGGTCTGTTAGCTTCCCTATACACAAATGAGAACTGAATCTTACTTTCAAGGCTAAGCTTTTTAATCTTGTGAATCCACCGATTAATATGCCAAGGGGAAGACATCTTAATGTTCAACATCTCCACCAGCAGGGAGGAGTCCACTTCAGCAACAATCCACTTCCACTTATTCTCCTTAGCAAATTTTAATGCCCAATATAGGGCTGCAGCTTCAGTGTCCAAGGCATGTTCAACAATATAAGGGGCCTTATAGAAAAGCAAAGTATGCCTTGTGTGATCTCTAAAAATTCCCCCAATACCTGCTCTCTTGTTTGTGTAGCTTCCATCAGTATTGATTTTAATGAAAGGGTAAGGAGGTCTCTCCCATCTAACCTTGATGATCTTAATATTATTAGCAACCATGGAGGGTATGGTCTACAGGATCTTAGGGAACTTCCTCCAATTTATCAGCTTATTTAGGTAAGACAAGCAGTTAGTCATCACCCTTGTAGTGTTGGCCTACCTCTCCTCATGTTTGGCCATGTTCCTAGCCATCTAGATGAACCAAGCAACAATGAAGGGGATTGGCATGAGGTTAATCTCTTTCCAATCTTTAATACAATCTATAATGTTATCCCAACCAATATTTATCAGGTTAATATTAATTTGGGAGGTCAATCTATTCTAAACCTCCTTAGCAAATTTGCACCTAAAAAATAAGTGATCCCTGGAATCTTGGTCAAACTTGCATAGATGGCATCTAGAAGGCCCTTTCAAGCCTTTTAGTTTCAGGATATCATCAGTAGGAAGTAAATTATTAAGGGCTATCCAAGAAAAGAACAACATGGAAGGGGTAAGGTGGTTTTGGCAAGAGGAAACATTCCACTGGCAGGTGTCCCAACTGTACAAATTATTCTAGATATCCTTTGAGATACTAGCCCTGGTCCTGTTCATCAAGTTAAGTTGATCATTGTTATTTCTATCAAATTAGATAGCAGAAATGGAGCTGGCAGACTGATCCTTCAATAAACTCCTCAAAATGTCCTGAGACCAAACATTACCATCCCAACAGTCCTTGACCAGTAGATCCCCCTCCTTTTCATCCTTCAAAGGTTCCAAATAGTGAGTAGGACACCAGTTGTCTTTCCAAAAATTGATTTCCCCTTGTCCCATCTCCCATCTTAGCAACTTTTCAATGTGTTCTCCGGCCTTAAGCATCTGAACCCAAATTCTGGAGTCACCCACCTTCCAAGTGACCTCCCCAGGGTGATCAAATTTGCAGTATTTGGCCTGCATGAAATTGGCCAATAAGCTTTCATTTTGTCTGAATTTAATCCAAAGCTTACACAGACTGATGTGTTGCATCTGGTGCAAACCTTTAAATCCCAAGCCGCCAGCCTCCCATGGTTTAGCCACTTTTTGCTAGCTTGCCCAAGCCACTTGTTTCCTGTTCCCAGCCCAAAGAATTCTGTTGAAGGTTCTTTCCAGCATCAAAGAGGCGCTTCTTTTCATTGTATCCACTTCAAGAACATACAAAGGGATAGAGGTAAGAATGCTCTTAAGGAGGGTGATCCTACCACCATTGGACAAATAAGAGTTAGACCACCCCTGAAGAGTAGAGATTATCTTATCAATAACCTCATCAAATTGAATCAACTTTGTTCTTCCTCTTATTAGGTGAATCCCCAAATATTTGAAAGGTAGGTTCAAGCTAGAGAAACCAGTGTAAGTGTGCATCCATTGTTTGGTTGGTAGAGAGGCTCTTTTACTGATCAGAATCTCACATTTATTCTTGTTTACCTTTAGACCAGACACCTGTTGGAAATGTTGAAGGCACTTCATAATGGACTTGGTAGCAGACTTAGTAGCCCTAGTAAACATCAGAATGTCATCATCATAGATCAGATGGCTGATATCCATCTTAGCTCTATTTTGATAAGTGTTGAAACTTTTTATATTCTCCTTGAAATCAATCAGTCTAGAGAAGTAGTCCAGGACCAGGATAAAAAGGGTTGGGGATAAAGAGTCCCCTTGTTTGAGTCCTCTAGAAGCTTTAAAAAATTCATGAGCTTTACCATTTATAAAAACTAAGTTTATATTATCCTCAAGCCATCTTTTAATAATCTGACAGCACTCCCTGGAAAAACCCCTTGCCTCCAAGCATTTAATAATGAAATCCCAGTTCACCATGTCATAAGCCTTCTTTAAATCAAGCTTAAAAATGGCATTTCCCCCTCTACAAGGTTTCTCCAAATCCTGTAGAAGTTCTTGAGCCAGGAGGATGTTATCCCCAATGCTTCTGCCTTTCACAAAAGCAGCTTGGTTATTGCTGACAAGTTGAGGTGAAACAGGTTGGAGTCTGTGTACAATAATTTTACTTATAGTCTTGCTTATAACATTGTTAAGACTCAGGGTTCTGTAATGATTCCAGCTATCCTTGATAGAGGTCTTTGGAATGAATAAAATAGTAGAAGTGCTGAAATAGTTAGCTAGGGAGTTACCTTTGAAAAAGTGTTGGATAGCTTTGATCACCTCCACCTTGATAACATCCCATGCTTTCTTATAGAAGTCTGCAGTAAACCCACCAAGTCTAGCAGATTTAGAGCATTCTATAGAATTCAAGGCTATTTTAAACTTCTCCTCATCAGGAATATCATTCAAATGCAGATTGGCAGTGAATTGCTTGCTTTCAACAAACAAATTGCTATCAATGTGCACTCTTTCATTGTTGGTCCCATTCATTAGGTTGTGGCAATACTGCACAACACTTTCAGCAATTTCCTCCTCCTGCTTGAGCCAAATTCCATTCTGGTCCTTGATGGAGTGTATAGTGTTACATTTTCTCTGGTATTTAATGCAGGCATGGTAGAATTTAGTGTTTCTATCTCCTTTAGTAAATTAGGTTTTGACAGCCTTTTGTTGTAGGAATTGTTCCTGCCACTGAACAACATTTAAGAGTTTCTCATTTGCCTCAAGAAGAACAGCTTCATTAATCCTCCCTTTGCTATGCTCCTCCTCCAGATCAATTACCTCCTTTTCAGCCTTATCTACAATTAGCAGGAGGTCGCCAAAAGTGTTCCAGCTCCACTGTTTAAGAGCTTTGGCCACCTTCTTTTGATTAATCCAGGGGTTGATGAAGGGGTCAGGGTGAAGGTCATTCTTCCAATGTTCTTTAATAATATTCAAGAAGTTGAAATGTTGAGACCACACATTCAGATATCCGAAAGAGCTTTTCTGGCTTGTCACCTTATTCCCTATAGTGATCAGTAGAGGCCTGTGGTCTGAACCAGCAAGGCTTAAGTGAGTGATGGATGTCTGCAAAAAACTTTTGGATCCAATTATCATTGGAAAGCACTCTATCCAACCTTTCCCACATGTCCTTCCTTCTCTAAGTAAAGGTAGGACCACTGAACCCCAGATCAAATAACCCAATTTTTTGGATATTATCATTAATGAATGATATAGTGGTGGGGTTGGGAGGTCTGCCTCCCTTCCTCTCAGCAGGAGAGGAAATGCAATTAAAGTCTCCTCCCACAAGCCAAGCCTTATCAATTGAACCTTGGATGAGCTGCAAGGATTCCCACAAATCAATTCTAGCAACTTTAGAGCTTCATGCATAGATAAAAGAAGCAAAAACCTCCATGTCCACAAAGCTTAGATTCATATTTAAGATTTGGGCATGGTTAAGTAAGATAGAGCACTTCAGAAAACCCAAATTTTGTTGCTGATATTAGTGAATAGATTGAAGCCAGGGAAGGCTTTGGTAATTTTTAAAGTGTTGAGATGAACCATAGGTTCCAAAATGGCTATGCACCAAAATTTATGTTTTTTATTTAGATATTTGAGTCTTTTTAAGGATACGGGGTGGGCAATCCCCCTTATGTTCTAGCACAACAAGTTGATCATGGGGAGGGGGGAGAAGAATAAGGTTGAGACCTGGACCTAGTCCTCCCTCTAGTTTTGTTAGAGCTTTTTTTATCTGATTGATAGAAACCTCCAAACTTTGAAGCTCCTTTCCTTTTCTAAGGTCTTGTCCTTCTGATTTGTAGTTCTTTTTCTTTTTAGTTTTCTGAATTTGCCATTCTGACTCCTGTTCTTTATTCATTGCTTCTACCAATTTCTGGTTGGGGGAATCCACCACTAAATCCACCATATGGTTCTTTAAATTTATGGGAGATAAGGAAGCAAACATCACCTCCCCAACTGTCTCAACCTCTGATTGGATCTCCAATTTCTTATCCTTTGTAGATTTCTGACCAGCACCAGTGCTAACATTTCCAACTGCCTCTACCACAAAGGAGAGATCCTATTGAATGAGAGTCTCATTTATCCCTGCAACAGTAGAGGTCTTCTTGTGCACTTCTTTACTTCCAACTTCCAGGAGATTGATGTTGGCATCAACCAACTCTTGCTGAGGTTGGTGGTAAACCCTTCTATTAGGGGGTTTTAACCTATAACATCTCTCCTTAGTATGTCCAAACATTTTATAATGTTGGCAATAATGTGGTCTTTGCTCCATGATTATTTCTTGCCAAAACCCCCTCTGAGTGTCCCCAATCCAGATTCTCTTGACATTAGGAAGAGTAACATCCCTTTCCACTAGGATTCTTGCACTAGCTGGTCTGGCTTTATTAAAAGTAGCAGCATCAACCTTCAAAGGTGTGCCCAAGGTGCACCCAATATTGAACAAGGCATTCAATTTAAATAGGTGCAATGACAATTTAGGTAGCTTATACCATATAAGCACTGTGGGAGGTTCTTGTGATGAGTCATAATCAGGTGACCATTTTAAAATTTTCATTTTTGTTCCAGCTATGATGATTGATTGTTTGGCAAATATTCCGACATAGTTCTCTTCCTTTGTCAGTTGGATTAGAAGATGCCTGCCATCCAACAGACCTAGCTTCCACTCTGAAATTTCAAGGAGTCAAAATATTTCCTTACAAGTTCCATCTTTGGGTGGCTCAAGCTGAATTTCCCAATTAGAGTAAATTGAACCTCCAAGTTTAAATCAACAATCTCCTTTTTAGAGAAAATAGCAGATGGTTCCCCATCTTTTGATCCCACTGGATAAATGCAAGAGGCTGAACCTCTCCTAGCAGCAGTGTTATGAAATTCCTGAGGGAAGACTAGTAAATCAGGGTCCAACAAAGGGGAAGAGGGATTTCCTACCATCCCAGCATATGTGGCTTTAGTCCATTGTAAATTAGTTTCTAGATCAATAAAGGTGGTCATGGTTCACCAAACCAGCACCCCCAACACAGAGAAAAGGCAAGAAGCAGGGAAATAAGGAAGCTGGCTAGTTCCTAGCCCAACCACAGAAAGAACAAAATATACAGCAGAGATAGACCCCAGGCCAAAAACAAACACCAGCTAAAAGGAAGTAAGAAGGCTAGCAGCTTCAGTTAACCAATGAAACAGTAACTCCTTCACTAAAACAGTAGAAAACCTCAGCTTCCCCCAACAAGACCAAAGGAAACAGTGCTGGAGGTTCAAACCAAGCCTAAGGAACCCCTTAAAGAGAAAGCCAACTCTTTTAGCAAGCTCCATAACAACACCAGGCATCTCCATCACAGCCAAAACCCTACTAGAGCATTGCTAGGTCCAGCCGCCACCTTCATCTTAAAATATTGTTTTGTGCCAAATAGGAGAAATCTTATTCTTTACCCTCTTATAAATGCATAAAGAACAATAACTAATCCCAAGTTTGGTCCCTAATTTCATGGTTTGGCTGGGAGGATACTGGCTGCCACTACTCCCTCTCCTGAGGGCTAACAATCTCACATTAGTTTTTAATTAACTAGATCAAATTGGTGATTTTAATCTGTCACCACAAAATCTCCAATTATGAATCCAAAAAAATATATTTCCCTATTTATTTGCACCAAATTTCATGGATGAAATGCTGTCCTATGAAATCTAATATGATTCTCTCCATGCTGTAGAAATCATAGCCCTTTCGGAACATATGTTTCTCAACACATTTTAACATTTCAATTGGCCAGATCGAAAGTAAATGATGATCGGAGTTCAAATCATCACAAATTATTGACATCTAAAACCATATAAAACAAAATCAATTCTTCACAAAACCGTATCTCAAAGTAGGGAGAAGGATAAAAAAGACTAACTTATAACTTCTATACTTTAGTTCAACACAATAAATAGTAAAGATTAAAAAAAACTTTAATAACTTAGATTCAAATTCTAAGTCTAAGAGTACTTAGTAGTAAATTTTAAGACTTCTGAACCTTTATTCATTTCAAGAAGAATTACAATTTGTTATATCAAGGATATTTAGAATATTCATATAAAAAAAACTTCAGGAAAAATTTACAATGCTACTAATAATCTAATATAAATTTAGACAATGTAATAAAGCTTTTTCCTTTAGTTGATTCAAGTGAAGCCAATTATTTATTAGACATCTCCTCCAGCCTCTCCTCACTTATTTTTCTTTTCTTTTCTTTTTCTTTTCTTTTCTTTTTCTTTACTTTTATCTTCTTTCTTTCTATTAGGATCTTTTCAATCTTTTCTTTCCTTTTTCTTTTTCAAATGTGAATTACTATATCTGGATAACCTTTAATAGTTTTGAACTTCACTATCCTCTTCTTCAAGTCAAAACTCCTTACCTTCCTTCACATTATAAATTCATATTAGTTTATGATTTTCATAAAGTTTCTTTTTTTTTTCTTACATGAAACTCTAAAATTCCTTAATACTTCAAAAATACAAATTCCTTTACTTCAAATAGAAAAACTTAGTCTTATCTTATCATACCAAATATCTTTAACTTTAGAATTAACCTTCATTATTAAAAACTTTTACCTAAATTTACCATAATATTCATAAACTTAAGTATAGTCATTTAAAGTTTAATATTAATATCTCACTTCATGTTAAATTAATTTTAAAAATATTAATATATAAGGACAAATAAAATTTAGTTTACTTCTTTTTAAAAGAAAATTTTCTTCCCCCTAAACTTAAATTTTTAAATATTTTAAAAATGTTTCAGCACAAAATTTATTTGATGAAGGAAACAGTAAATGCATGAAAATATAAACTAACTTGTAGAAGATTTTTTATTATAAAAATGGGCTCTAGTATATTGTACGTACTAACTTTAAAAAAACATACAGGCTTCAAAACATTAAATGAGACATAATATGTTCTAAAGAATTTATTGAGAATTAAAAATAGAGTCAAAAACTGAAAATACTAAAAATGTAGGAAAAAGTAAAAATCTGTAGTTACTATTACCATTTTAAACCCACAAAATAAAATAAAAGTTTTGACTACTAAAGTTTCAACTGCCAACCAAATAACATTCAAACAACATACAAACAAACAAACAAACAACGAAACAAATAAACTAACTCATGAGTATATCAATCTTCGTCGCCTTCCTCATCATCAGCATCTTCTTCTTCTTCTTCATCTTCTTCTTCTTCTTCTTCTTCTTCTTATTCCTCTTCTTCATGAATGGGAGCATAAGGTGTAAAACTGGGGCATATATGAAATTCCACATTGTATTCACCCCTAAGATATCTTACCATAACATCTTCAAAAGCTATATCATGTTGAACTCTCCTCTGTTGATTCATATCATTATAAGAATTTCTTGCTCCAACTTCTCCAATTTGAGTCTGAATATTTACTATATCCAATTGTTGAATCATGAGTTGGCCCATAATGTTTTCTAGTGATGCAGAGCGAGAAGTAGATGCCCCTACAGATGATGTAGAGGGTCTATTGCTTCTTCTACCCCCTAGATTCAACAAATGATTCAACTCTCTGAATCATATGCTCTCCAATAGGATTTTGTGGTTGTAACCTTTCCTCATTTTTATGGGACTCTACTCTTGATTGCTTAAAAAGAGTGAAAATCAGGGCAGGGAAACACAAACGACTAGTCGTAAAGCTATTAGCTATAATCCATGCATGATGAATTATAAGAGCACCAACATCTATTGATTTCATGTTCTGAATGCAATATTTCAATACAGTTTTATCCTTTGTTGCATTGGTCAAATAATTTGTTGGTAGTAATCTAACAGAAATGAAGTGGTGTCATACCTTTGACTGACTAGTCAACATGGAAGTGAAGAAGTTAACTATCTTATTATTTTTAATCCTCCATTCTTCCTTTCCATCAGTTAGAAAGGCAATCACTTCATCTAGTGATGAATTAGTCATCACAAATGCAGCATATTCATCAAATAAATACATTCCTCAGCCCATAAAAAGCATTGATCCTTTCTGTAGTAAATTCAACTTGCTTACCTCTAACGAGAATGTGATCTTCATCAGTCAATCTCAACTTGGCATAAAACTCTCAATTCATTGGCACAATAGCTACTGCAATGAAGCAGTAAAATCATTCCCAATTTATGCCGAGAAATAACCTCTCAATCTCGCCACCAGGTTTAGTCATACAAAAAAAAATATATAGCATTTCTAGACACATTTTTCTACCTATTTTTGAGATATTACGCTTTAATGGAAGTTATTTGTGTGTTTTTCTTATATGTACAAGTACAAATGGAAAAAAATGCTTAAAGGAGTGAAAAAGGATCCAATTTGGAGCAAAAAGGTGAAAAATTGTGCAAAAGAGTTTTGGCGCCTAAGTGTTAGATCCAGCACTTAAGCGCCGATTAAACAGTTACTAGATGAGTAAAATCAGTTTTCACGAATTTTTAAGAGGTTTTTTAGGCAACCATTGGCTTAATAGGTGGTTGTAACCACCATGGAAAAAAATTATCATGAAAGGATGCATCTGTTGGGCAAATACATTGAATCAAGACACATTTTGAAGAGATCTAAAGGCACCACTTGGAAAACTATAAAAGAAAGAAGAGATGACTTAGAAAAGAGTCCAGAAAATATTGGCAAGTTTTGAAATTTCTTCTCTAGGGATTTAGTTCAGAGAGGTTTTCAGGAACCACTTTTTATTTACTTTATCCTATTTGTTATTTTGTTTTAAGTGATTGTAAAAGAGAAGAGATTCAAAGGAACATTAAGAGTTTGGTGGAGGACTTGCGATAAGTTTTTATCTTTTTGTTTTAGAGTACTTTTGGTTTTAATCGAGACTTGTTGTCAGTTTGACAATGATTTCTTCTTTTAAAATAAAGTGTGGTTTTATTTTCTCTATGGATTCTGAGTAGTTTTCTTTATCTTTCTTCTTAAAATGATAAGTAACTAACTTTTGGATGGAAGTTGTAGAGAATATTGATCTTTAATGTTGGAAGAAGTTATGATGATTTAAATCCATTCACTTCATTTACTTCTTAATTTGGTTAACCCAGATGTTAAAATTTGCTGTGAGAACATGTAAGAACCGGGCTGATATTGTCTCAGTCAACAATTGGAAAGAATCACATGTGGTTGTATGAATGAGAACATAGTTCATATGATTGAGTGTAAATAAGTAGGGAAATATTCATTGATGGGTGTAGAGTTAGAGAACTTTAAAGTGACAGGTTAAAGCCCCCTTGGTTTACTGTTTTAAGTTCTGATACAAGAATGTTAGCCCCTACGTGGAGGGAATCGAGGGAACTCTAGAGTGAGAGCTAGTATCTTTCTTGCATAGCCGGTCTTCAGAACTATTCAAACTTTAAATGAACAAATATTATTTATAGCATCTCTAGTAAGGGTAAAGAATATTATTACTCTTATTTAGCACAACACAATTTGCATACTTCCACAACAAAATTCCTATACTTATTACTGATTCATGATAAGAAGAAAAATATTTTCATATTAAGTACTTTTCTTCTACAAAAACTTTAGTTATCTTTTTAAGTTGTCACTGTTTCGTTAAAATATCAAAAATACCAAAAATATTTAAATTTTAAATTTCACCAAAAAACATTTTTAGTATAAGTAATTATCTTTTTAAAAATAGAAAAACTTTCTAAAAAGTGCATATTGCATAATCTTCCCTGTGGGTTCGATATTCAGGTCTTAATAAAAAATTCCTATATTACTTGATAACGATACGTATACTTGCGTAGTATCCAAATATAAATATATATAAATTAAAAAGTTAAATTCTTATTTTTCTTTACGATCAAGTTTTTGGTTTTTTTTTGTAAAATTAGGAAATATAAGTGAAAAATACCATCAGAACTATTGTTATACTGTGCGTAAGCATTAAGTCAAGATCAAGTTTTTGGCGTCATTGTCGGGGATCAAAAACTAAGTAAATTTCTATTTTTAGAAAGTCTTTTATAAACTTTAAATATTGTATCTTATTTTGAATGTTTTATTTTATTTTATTTTATTTTATGTTAGTGTATGCGTAGTTCAGGTTCGGAAGGACTAGTGCTCTACTATTCTGAATTAGAAAGAGCTATTAGAAAAATCATAAAAACTAAAAAAATTAAAAATCTTGAAAAATCAAAAAAAATTATAGAAATTGTAAACCAAAATAATCAAAATGCTGAAATTCATAAAGACTTTAGACTTTTAAGAGATTATGCCAACCCTATTGTAGATGAACTTCATTATAGTATTTAAAAACCTACTGTAGTGGCTAATTCATTTGAGCTTAAACCTGCTATTATCCAAATGGTATCAAATACATAGTTTGGGGGATCACCAACTGAAGATTCAAATTTATATCTTACTAATCTTCTAGAATTGTGTGCTACATTTAAAAACGATGGTGTTTCAGATGATGTCATAATACTTAAGTTATTTCCTTTCTCACTGAGGGATAATGATAAGATGTAGTTGAATTCTTTAGCACCTGGATCTATCAGAACTTAGGGTGATTTAACACAAAAATTCCTTGTTAAGTATTTTCCACCATAAAAAATTATGAAGCTTAGAAATGATATTACATCTTTTAATTAGTTTGAAGGTGAATCTATTTATGAAGCATGGGAACGATTTAAAGAACCCTTAAGATAGTTTCCACACCATGCTATACCAGATTGGTGAATAATTCAAACCTTTTATAATGGATTAATTGGTTCTCTTAGATCTATTATCGATGTCTCTACTGGTGGTTCATTGATGTTAAAACCATTTCATGATGCTTATGCTTTAATTGAAGAGATGGATACCAATAATTTTCAATGGCCTTCTAAGATCGTGAATCCAAAGAAAGTAGCCAATATTCATGAAACTGATGCCTTTACTCTGTTAGCAAATCAAGTTGCTGCAATTTCAAGGAACTTAGACCAATTTAGAAATGAATTTTTCTCAACCAACTTCCATGATTAAAGAGAATTCATTAGGACAAATGATAGATTCTCAAATATCATTAGAGACTTTAAATGTCATAAATAATAAGCAGAATAACCCATATTCCAATTATTATAATTCATGTTGGAAGAAGCATCCCAACTTTAAATGGAATAACAATTCGGGTGGTATTAATCAGCAATGGGGGAACAACCAAGTAAACATATTGGGAAACTGGAACAACCAAGGGAATAATAATTATAGATCTACTTATCCTCCAGGAATCAACAATAATACACAATTTAAGGATAAGAAGTTTTCTATAGAAGAAGTGGTGGTACAAATGGGTAATCAGTTACAAAGTCAAGGAGCTGCAATTAGAAATATTGAGAATCGACTTGGGTAAATTGCAAGTTCATTAGGTAATAGATCCCAAGAAACACTTCCTAGGTAATACTGAATAAAATAAAAAAAACCATAATAAAGAGCAAGTCAAAGCCGTACAACTTAGAAGCGGAAGAGAGTTGGAAGGTGGGTTCAAAAAGAGATTTTACTAGAGACAGAAGAAGTTGAAGAATCAAAAGAGGACGCTCCGAAAGATTCTGAAAGACCTATTTCTCCATCGAAAATTGATTTAGAAAACTCACCACCTCCATTTCCTCGGAGACTTCGACAACAGAAGTTGGATAAACAATTTTTAAAATTTCTGGAAATATTTAAGAACCTTACAATCAATATTCCAATTGGTGAAGCCTTAGAACAAATGCCAAGCTATGTAAAGTTTATGAAGGATATTCTCAACAGAAAAAGGAAGTTTGAAGATAATGAGACTGTTGCACTTAGTGAGGAGTGTAGTGCTATAATTGATAAGAAACTTCCTAAAATGCTTAAAGATCTTGGTATCTTTACAATTCCATGTGCAATAGGAGATAGATTTTATGGGAAAACTTTATGTGATTTAGGTGCAAGCATTAACCTTTTGTCATTATCAATATTTAAAAGATTGGGATTAGGAGAAATAACCCCTACTATTATAACTCTGCAGTTAGCAAATCGTTCAATAACCTATCCTAAAGGAGTTATAAAAGATGTCCTAGTGAAAGTGGATCAATTTATCTTTCCTGTTGATTTCATTGTGCTAGATTTGGAGGAAGATAAAAAGATACCTATCATTTTGGGGAGACCTTTTCTATCCACAGGAAAAGAAATGATAGATGTGCAGAAAGAGGAATTAACAATGCGTGTCAATGATCAAACTGTTACTTTTAATATTTCAAAATCAATGAAATACCCTGCAAAAGGTAAAGATGATGAATGCTATAGAATGGATGTTATA
>NEWO01000208.1:1066767-1077250 GCA_003013225.1 Phalaenopsis aphrodite
TATTTCAGATAGTGCATGGGTTAGTCCAATTCACTGTGTTCCTAAAAAAGGAGGAGTAACTGTAACTGTAAATGAGCATAATGAGTTAATACCTACTAGACAAGTTATAGGGTGGTGAATATGCATTGATTATAGAAAATTAAATCTTACCACTAGGAAAAATCATTTTCCACTATCCTTTCTAGATCAAATGTTGGATAGACTAGCCAGGCATAAATACTTTTGTTTTCTGGATGGATATACCTATTATCACCAAATTCAAATATCTCTTGAGGATCAAGAGAAACAACATTTACCAGCCCTTATGGTACTTTTACTTTTAGAAGAATGTCATTTGGTTTATATAATGCCCCTACTACATTTCAAAGATGTATGATTAAAATTTTTGTGATTTAATTGAAAAAGGGATTGAAGTCTTTATGGATGACTTTTCAGTGTTTGTAACTTCATTTGACTCACGTTTAGAACATTTTTCTAAAGTTCTTAAGCGCTGTGAAGAGACAAATTTAGTCTTTAACTAGGAAAAATGCCAATTTATGGTAGTAGGAGGAATTGTATTAGGTCATCAAATATCAGAAAATGTTATGGAAGTAGATCCTGCTAAAATTCAAGTGATAGCTAATTTACCTTATCCAACAAATGTAAGGGAAATTAGGAGTTTCTTAGGACTTATTGGATTCTACAGGCGATAAAATAAGGACTTTTCTAAGATTGCTAAGCCTTTATGCCATTACTGGAGAAAGATGTAATTTTCAATTTTGATGAGGAATGCTTAAAAGCTTTTAAATTATTAAAAGAAAAATTAATCACTGCACCAATTATAGTTTCACCAAATTGGGAAAAACCTTTTGAACTTATGTGTGACGTAAGTGATTATGCTATTAGAGTTGTTTTAGGACAAAGATTTGATAAAATTTTCAAAGTTATTTACTATGCTAGTAAATCTCTTAATGAAACTCAAATTAATTATACAACAACTAAAAAGGAGTTATTAGCAATAGTATCTGCTTTTGATAAATTTAGACAATATTTGATTGGAACTCATTGCATAGTGCATATAGATCATTTTGTTATTAAGTACTTAATGAAAAAGAAGGATACTAAACCGAGACTTATATAATGGATTCTTCTTTTACAAGAACTTGATTTTGAAATAGTAGATTGGAAGGGAACTGAAAATCAAATTGCTGATCATTTATCCAGATTTGAATTGAGAAAAACCACTCTATTTTGAAAAAAAAACTTAATGAACATTTTCTAGATGAAAAATTGTTCACTGTAAATGTGGTGTGTTCTGTAGTATGCCGACATTGTGAACTATATTGTTAGTGATCTTAAACCCTATGGAATGACATACAAACAAACGAGAAAATTTATTTCTGAAGCTAAGACTTATTTTTGTGATGCCCGTATTTATATAAACAAGGAAAGGATCTGATCATTTGAAGATATGTATCATTAGTACAAACTCATGAAATTATCCAAAAATGTCATAATTCTGATTTTGGGGGACATTTTGGTGTGATAAAACACCATACAAAATTCTACAATCTGGATTTTATTGGCCCATAATTTTTAGAGATGTTAATGCTTATATCAAAATTTGTGATAGATGTTAAAGAGTAGGCAATATTTCTAAGAGAAATTAGATGCCCCTCAATTATATGCTAGAAGTTGAAATATTTGATGTTTGGGTATTAGATTTCATGGGACCATTTATACGATCTTTCAAAAATTTATATATTTTGTTAGTAGTGGACTATGTATCCAAATGGATAGAAACTATTGCTTTACCTCGATGTGATGCTCAAAGTGTTGCAAAATTTTTGAAAAAACATATTTTGTAGATTTGGGATACCGAGAGTTATCATTACAGATGGGGGAAGTCATTTCAAAAATTCCATTATGGAGAAATTATTAAAGATATATCATATAAATCATAGGATTGCTACTGCTTATCATCCTCAGACAAGTGGTTTGGCTGAATTATCTAATCAGGAAATTAAAAGAATTATGGAAAAATCTGTGAATCCAACAAAAATGGATTGGTCATTCAAACTTAACTATGCTTTGTGGGCTTATAGGACTGCATATAGAACTCCTATAGGAATGTCCCCATATAGGCTAATATTTGGGAAAGCTTGTCACTTACCAGAGCATAAAACATATTGCGCTATTAAAGAGTTCAATCATAATTTAAAAGATGCTCGTGAGAAAAGATTGTTGCAACTAAATGAGCTTGAATAGATAAGGAATGAATCTTATGAGCGTGTTAAGATTTTTAAAGAAAAGATGAAAATCTGGCTTGATTGAAAGATTTTTACTAAAAATTTTTATCCAGGGCAACCAGTTTTGCTATATAATGCAAGGTTAAGATTATTTCCAGGCAAACTTAAGTCTAGGTGGATGGGCCCATTTATTGTGATAAAAGTTTATCCTTATGGAGCTGTGGATATTAAAGATCTTGATTCTGAGAAAAGTTGTAAAGTGAATAGACATAGACTGAACCTTATTATGTAGGGGATCAACATAAATATAATGATGTTGGGTCAACCAGAATGAGCACTAGTTACTCGGGCTGACGATGTAAAATCAAGCGCTTTGTGGGATACAACTCATAGTTATTAGTGTATTTTTGCTTTGATTGTTGTTTTGAGTATGATTAAGAAATTTGGGGTAGTACTTTTGAGTTTATTATGTTCTAGCAATAATTTTTAAACTTTATTTAGTGACCTAGACATGTTAGAATGAAAATTTGGACGACTGGTGCAAAAATGTGCATTGGCGCTTAAGCGCCAGATCCGGCGCTTAAGCGTGAAAATTTAATCACATGTGCAAATTTCAATTTCGAGAAAGTGTAACTACAATTTAATTGGAATAAAGGTGTCTTGGCAGTTTCTTGTCATGCCTAGAAGTTGTGAGGGGAATTAGGCCTATAAATAGAAGAGGTTTGTGAAGGAATTTCACCCCGAATTATTTTTAGCCCTAAAAGTCTAAGAAAGAGAGAGATTTAGATAAAATGTCTTCATGGGAGATGGATTTGAAGAAGAAGGAAGAAGCCATGAGGAAGAAGTTCATTAGTCAAAGTGCACAGGAGATGTATAACGGTTTCTTAGCTGTTAGTATTGAAGGGATATTGGAGAAGATTAACTAGATGAAGAATACTATATATGTATTAGAGACTAAGGTGCTTGAATTGCATGCTCATCTAGAACATTTGGGTGGCAACTTAAGATGCAATTCAACCATACCAGTTATGTAGAGGAAGCGGATAAGGTGATGTTCCTTAAGCAAAAGTGGATTGAAGATGATAGTATTAGAGCTCGTCACCACTGTCCGTTTTATCAACTCTATATTCCTGGAAAGACTACTGAGAAACAAGAATTCATTCCTTCTAACGAAGAGTGGCATTCAGTTAAGTGTTAGGAATTGTGTGTTTGGAGTCATGTTTTTAAGTGTGTTAGTGTTTATGTCTTGTGTTTAGTGTTTGTGTCACTTATGTGTTTAATTGTAAATGTGTGTTAAGTGTTTTGTACTTAGGAAAATTTTCTCATCCAAGACTATTTGGAGAGAGAACTAAGTGTTAAATGTGTTTGTACTTATTTGTGAATTAATATAAGTTATTTTTTGTGAAAATTTTTGTTATTTTTAGCCTCGAATTGAGTTAATTTTAATGGAGAATTTTGAGACCAGTGCTATGAGACCATTTAAGGGTAGTTTACTTAGGCTTATAGTGCAGTTTATATATAATTAAAAATTTTAAAAATTATGCACTGGTGCCTAAGCGCCACATCTCGTGCTTAAGTGTGACCAACCCGAGAGGTAGGCGCCTAAGCGCTACTTTCCCGAGCTTAAGCACCGGTTCATGAACTGTTAAAAGTGAATTTTTGGTCTGAAAATGCCATTTTTAACGTCTCTTATCATCTTCCCTAACTTGAGTTCGCGATTTTGAGGGCTAAGGCAAGTGAAATATGGAGATTTCATGGTGGAATCAAGTGAGATTTGCTAGATCCAAGTTTATTGAGGTAAGAGCTTTACTTATATGCACAAATTTTAAATTTTCACCATATATTTTAAGCACATTTGGAAGATTTCAAAAATTTACTATTCATGGTGAAAAGTGAAGAAAAATCTATGGAAATTTCTTGGGAAGTTTAGTTAGTGCTTTTGGAAGTTTAGTTTAGTGATTTGAACTTGATTTTTAAAGTTATTTTTGGAATTTATCAAATTTGTAGAATGGCACCAAGAATGAAAAGGAGAAAAGGAAAAAGACCATTTGATTCGAGCAAATTTTTCAGTTCAAAAGCTCAGTATCAATATAGTGACGCTCTATAGTCATGAAAATTGATTTAGGAGCAATATTTTAAGAGTCAAGGAAGAGAAGTGGAGACCTGATAGTCTGCCGACTGTGAGAACAGTTCTGTTGTTTCTTTGTTGTCGCTATAATTTCTATTGTAAGGGAGTTTTATGCAAATCTTCCAAAGGCTGAGGACGATCGAGTTATGGTTTGAGGGAAGTTGGTACTTCTTACTCTAGAGGTAATCAACTTGTTTTATCATTTACCACCAGAGACTTTGTGTTTTTATGCGAATTATAGTCCTACAGAAGCGAAATTGAACGAGATCATATTTTATTTGATTGTTGGAAGAGGACTTTGGAAGATTACAAATGAGAGGAGAGTAAATTTTCTAACATCAAAGTTGTGTGCACAATCAAAGGCTTGGCACTATTTTATATTTGCTCGTCTGCTTCCTACAAATCATCTCAGTGAAGTGAGTAGAGAGAGAGCGACGTTGAATTATTGTATTCAGGAGGGAAAGCCCATTAACTGATCCATCACACTATCATCAGTTCAGCTGCTGCTACTACTGCAGGTATGGGATCTGCTTCCTTAATATTTTCTTTATGCAAGCAAGCTGGAGTAAAGTATGATAATTGGGAGGAAGTTTTGTTGCCTCTGAAGCCCATTACAAAAGTGAATGTGAAGACTTATTCAGAGCATTCAATTTTTGGCTGGAGAGGAGGATTTTCCAAGAGCTATGGATTAGAGATGTCTGCTACATCTACCTCTGTTGCATCTTCATCAAGACCATCTGCTTCAAGTGCTTCTACATCTTGAGGTGAGTCAACTGAGAATCAAGAGCAGTTATTACAGAAGATGATGACTCATATCCACTTTACCCCTGATAAAGTTCAAAATCTAGAACATTTTGCTAAGCATACAAATAGGTATAATAGGAGAAAGAGTGACTTTGAGGAGAAATTATACCCAGCTCTAGAGAGCCTTATTATAGGTGACCCAGGAGTAGTATTTCCACAATATCCTCATTATCCTGACAATGAGCCTAAAGAAAAATGGTATAGTGGCAATTCTGAGAGTGGAGAGGAGCAGAGATGAGAGATGATGTGTTGGACTTGATTTGGTTTGATGTATTGTTATGTTTGTGTTTTGTTATGGACTCTGTGATGTAGTACTACCAAAGATGCAGTTATGTGATGTTATGGACTATGTTTTATGTTGTGTTTTGAATTTTTATATTCTATTGTTGTTGTGATTGTTGTCTTGATAGTATTTTGTTTTTAAAATTTTAGGGTGTTAACTATTTTTGTTTTTAGTAATGTGGATTGGTTAGTTTAGAACTTAACTTAATTTCATGTCTTTTTTTTAAAGTTCAAAATCTTGCTAGCCTAGATCTTAATTTTAAAATTTAGAAACTGCTACCCTACATTTTTCTTTTATCATGTTAGTGTGTTGTTTGCTTCTATACCCACTATTTAGAAGTCTATTAAATCTCTACATGTTAAACTAAAATAAAATGTTAGAAAATTTGATTAAAATTAATTTTACTCCTGTATTTATTTTTATACTTGTATAATTAGGATGTGAAAATTCCTGTTAGCATGTTATTTCAATTTTCATTCCTGCCTATATAAATATCTGATACAAAATAGTTTAATCTGTTAAAAAAAATTAAGTTTGGGGGAGGGATGAAAAACATTTTCGAAACTTGAATTTTATTTGTTCTCAAATGAACTACAAATGAATTTGAGTTTTAAAAGAAAAATGGATTATGTATATGAAGTTATATTAGGGAAGTAAAATTTGATTTTATAAATGAGTAAGAAAATTTAGTTAAAATTTTAAGTAATGAAGAAAAACTTTAAGTTAAAAATTTTTAGTATAGAAAATGATTAATATAAGTGACTATCTTTAGTAAAAAAAAATTTATTTTTGAAAAATTTAGATAATTTAGACTTTTATTTTTAATACTGAAATTTCGTTTATTAAAATAATTTTCAAAACTATTATTATATTTATAAGTAAAAGTTTTAATTCAAGACTTTACTTTAGGAAAGGAGAAGTGGAATTCAAAATCATTAAAGGCCTATCCAGATATAGTAATCCTTGCCTGAAAAAGAAAAAAAAGAAAAGGAAAAAGAAAGAAAAAGAAGAAGAAAAAGAAAAATAAAAAGAAAGGAAATGAAAAATAAAAGAAAAATAAAAGAAATGTAAGGGAGGAGAAAATTGAGGATTAGTGCCTAATCAAAATTTGGTTCTACATTTGATCTTTTAAAGTATAAGACTTGATAAAATCTTAAGCTTATAAATATAATATAGTGAGTAAAATTATTTTTAATAAAAATTTTTAAGTAGAGAAAATAAAAGAACTAAAATCTAAATTTAGAGAACTTATAATATTTCTGAATTAGATAAGAACTCATATTTTCATAGTTCTTAATAGTAAAAATTTTCAAATTTTAAGTTGGTTACTAATTATTTTTTCTAAATTGGACCACTATATTTCTAAATATAAATTTTAGTAACTCATAAAGAAACTCATATACATATCATACATATTTGGTTTTTAAAGATTGAAGTGTCACTTGATGATAAGTAACATTTTAAGTTTGGGGAATTTTGATACACCTAAAATATATAGTATTTTTAGGCACATTTTTATACCTATTCTTGAGATATTGCGCTGTAATAGAAGGTATTTTTGTGTTTTTCTTGCAAATATAAGTAAAAAAATGGAAAAAAATGCTAAAAGAGTGAAAATGGATCAAATTTTGAGCAAAAAGGTGAAAAATTGTGCAAAAGAGTTTTGCCGCCAAAGCGTCAGATCCGACGGTTAAGCATCACTTAAACAGAGAAGGCCGCGCCTAAGCGCTTAGACCCCGTGCTTAAGCACCAGTGGCAGTTACTAGACGAGTAAAATTGGTTTTCACGAATTTCGAAGAGGTTTTTGAGGCACCCATTGACTTAATAGGTGGCTGTAACCACCATGGACAAAAATTATCATGAAAGGATGCGTCTCTTGGGCAAATACATCGAATCAAAACATTTTTTTAGAAGATCCCAAGGCACCTCTTGGAAAACTATAAAAGAAAGAAGAGCGGAGTTAGAAAAGAATCCTGAAAATATTGGTAAGTTTTGAAAGTTCTTCTCTGGGGAGTTAGTTTAGAGTGATTTTCAGGAACCACTTTTTATTTACTTTATCATTTTTGTTATTTTGTATTGAATGATTTTAAAAGAGAAAAGATTCAAAGGAACTTCAAGAGTTTGGTGGAGGACTTGAGATAAGTTTTTATCTTTTTATTTTAGACTACTTTTGCTTTTAATCGAGACTTGTTGTTGGTTTGACAATGATTTCTTCTTTTAAACTAAAGTGTGGTTTTGTTTTTTCCATGGATTCTGAGTAGTTTTCTTTATCTTTCTTCTTAAAATTGTGAAGAGTATTGATCTTTAACGTTGGAAGAAGTTGTGATGATTTCAATCCATGCACTTCATTTACTTCTTAATTTGGCCAATCCAGATGTTAAAATTTGTTGTGAGAACATGTAAGAACTGGGCTTGTATTGTCTCAGCCAATAATTGGAAAGAATCACATGAGGTTGTATGAATGAGAATGTAGTTCATATGATTGAGTGCAAATAAATAGGAAAATATTCATTGATGGGTGTAGAGTTAGAGGACTTTAAAGTGACAGGTTAAAACCCCCAACTTGGTTTATTGTTTTAAGTTCTGATACGAAAATGTTAGCCCCCAGGTGGAGGGAATCAAGGGAACTCTAGAGTGAGAGCTAGTATCTTCTCAACCTAGCTGGTCTTCAGAACTATTCAAACTTTAAATTAGTCAATGTTCTTTATAGCATCACTAGTAAGGGTAAAGAATATTATTGCTCCTATTTGGAACAAAACAATTTGCATACTTCCACAACATAATTCTTATAATTACTATTGATTCATGATAAGAAGAAAAATATTTTCATGTTAAGTACTTTTCTTCTACAAAAACTTTAGTTATCTTTTTAAGTTGTTACTGTTTCGTTAAAATATAAAAAATATTTAAATTTTAAATTCCACTAAAAATCATTTTTAGTTTAAGTAATTATCTTTTTAAAAATAGAAAAACTTTCTAAAAATGCATATTGCATAATCTTCTCTGCGGGTTCGATATTCTGGTCTTAATAAAAAAGTCCTGTATTACTTGATAACGATACGTATACTTGCGTAGTATCCCAATATAAATATATATAAATTAAAAAGTTAAATTCTTATTTTTCTTCAGGATCAAGTTTTTGGTTTTTTTGCAAAATAAGGAAATATAATTGAAAAATACCATCAGAACTATTGTTATACCGTGCATAAGCATTAAGTCAGGATCAGTTTCTCGGATCAATCTTCTTGATTCTATTTGAGGGTTATAACTTTGTTGGTCCTTCAAATTAACAAATCTTCACGCATCAAAATCATATGTCCTTCCTGTCTTCACTAGTGGAGCCATTTGAAATTCTACCATAATCCAAATAAATTTCAAATTAACTACAAAATAAAAAATCTAACTTACCAAGTAAGATTATTTGGTAAGAAACTTTTCACCATGAGTTTTCTTTAAGCTTTTTCATAAAAATTCAAACTTTCAAATTTTACATAATGTAGGAAAAATCAATCATGAAAATAAAAAATTCTAATTTAAAGTGAAGCTCTTACCAAAAGAAGATGAAATCTACATTTTCTAGCCTCTGAAATCTTCTCTATCGCTCCCAGTGTGAAGTCCTAGGTCAAGGTTTAGAGGTAGGAGATGACCCAAGCAGTAGAAATAGAGTTTTACTATGCGATTTTACAGTTTTTTAGGCAATCTGGCCATTTTGGGAATTTGGCGCATCACGTGCCAACTCTTTGTAAACCGGCGCATCTAGTGCCAACGCTTTAATTTTTTCAAATTTTGTTTTCTGTGAAAATCAACTCCATACCACTTTATGTCTACCTCAAATTAACTTAAATGAACCTTTATAAACATAATTAAACATTACTCTAAAATTAATATTTCACAAACAACACAAAACTCACTTTTATATATAAAATCCACACTATTACAAACTAACATTTTTCAAGCCAACAAACATCAATTTTAGTTTTTAAAGCAAACCAAAACATCCTAACATTGTAATCTAAATATCATGATACCAAACACAAACATCGACATAGTTCAACAATAAAAGTAAATGTAATCCAACAAATCAAACAACTAAAACAAGCAGTACTAAACAAAACATTTTGTGCATAGATCAAGTTCAAACATGTTTTTCACTCTCGTCCTCCTAGATATCTCCCATGGATTGGTAGTGCACATACAAGTTGTTGAAGAGTCGATAAGGAAATTCATCAGGCGACTCCTCCACAATCCAAGCATGTTTCTTGAAACCAAACCATCTTCAATACAACCAGTATGCTCAAAATGCTCTTTAAGTCTCCAATCCAAGTGATCCAATATTTTAGAAATATTCCCAATTGCATGCATAAGATTCTACACCTCTTTTTCTATCTTGTTGATCCTTTTCAAAAGTGTGCTAGAACTGAAGTAAGGCTGAATAGATGATGAATTTTGGGATGCTTGATTGATCAGTACATTCATATCATTCTCATCTCCCATTTTAATGCAGTTTCAATAGACTTTTGGATCTATCAACATCCAAGGAAGAAGCATTTTTTCCCAACTCTCATAAGGTACTTGCGATTGACTGTAGAGTAAAAAAATAGTGTATGGATCTTGAAGTCCGGTTGAAGATCCGTTCACAATAAAACCCAAAACCGATTTCATAATGATTACTCCAATATTAATAGGTTTTCCAGTTTGAACACAGTAATTCAGATAGGCACTCTCCTTAGTTACCTTGCTGATTTTCATATTAGGCAGTAATTTTGATGCATTAAATAGTGTCTTTATTTAGAAGCAAGATTTAACAACGACGACGAAAAACTTATATTTCCATCATCTCTGGCCTCCCAATTTTCAGCTTCATCCATAAGGTACCGATAGAGTTTATTCATATTATCTCTTGTAGGAGTAAAACTTGCATAATGGCAGATCAACATATTTCCAATCATAAACATCTCGTTTATTCTTGAATGAGTGAATTGCACAAACCTACCTCACACATAGATAATTCCTTGATTCATTCCATGCAGATTTGCATAA
>NEWO01000209.1:8362-21220 GCA_003013225.1 Phalaenopsis aphrodite
TCCCCTATCAAGAACCGAAACAAAGGGTTAAACCCGATCTTCAAAATAGCAGCATACTGCAGGCAGCTTTTAAGGATTCACAATTTCGAAATTGGCCGACATGATGAGGATGATTCGATTTGTCGTCCAAGTTGGGTGGTAATTGTGAAAATGTGGTTGTGGATAAGAATTTCCCCTATTTAGGAGAGATAAGGAAGGTATGGGTGTCAAACTGTGAAACATTCATTGCAAGTAGTAGAAGTACTAGCTCCGTCTCACCCAATTGCATTAGTGAGAAGATGTGCAAACCAGGTGTTTGTGATAATGCCGCTGATGACCAGGGTCCTATTGCCCCACAATTTCTCACGGAGCTTCAGTCTAGCACTGGAATGGTGACTACCCAAGGAAATTTGCAGGATAACAAGGTCAAGTTTGGAGAACTACAACATGCTTTGCATGACAAAAAACAACCAGAACAGAATGCTTTGCACAAACCAATTTATATACTGGTCACGACGAATGAAAGCACTAAGGATTTCATTAAAGACTGTTAAACTTAATATGGTATGCGAGAAGCAAAATATACGGAAGTTCGAAGACGCTCTGGTGGGCAAGATATTGGGAAGACATGTTCCTTTGTCCATTTCAAGCCTAGAACTTATGCGCAAATGGGACCAATTTGGACACATCCAAATTGCCACGGTGCAAAATGACTGTTTTGTTGGCATTTTCAACACTATTGAAGCCAAAGATGCGGTTCTTCCAAGGGAAACATGGTCTATAGCAGGGCACATTATAGGGCTTGATATATGGAGGACTAATTTCTCACAGGATTCTCTTAGTGGTTTCTCGGCACCAATCTGGAACAGACTACCGCAACTCCCTCTCCTCTATTGGGATAGTACTAATATCCCCCATGTAGTAGCAACAGTGGGACAGCCATTATGGTTGGATACCAATACCAATTTGTGGGGGTGAAATGTGAATGCTCCAGTATGTGTTAAACTCACCTCCAAAGAAATTGAAAGCCGAGACACGGGTTTTGTGGGTCGAAAGTGAATTTATCCAAGGTTTGAATATAAAGGGGTCTCACATCTCTTCTTTAACTGTCAAATTAGTCAAAAGCTTAATCAAACCAAAGAAGCTCCGCGTCGTGATGAAGAGTCAAACGGGAACAATATTGGGAATTCTCTTTTGCCGGACCAATCAAATATGAGCATGGCCAATGGTCTTGACACTCTTAATAAGGGTTTACAGAGCACTTCAGGGCAGGAAGGAGAAGCAGACGGAGGTCCATTATAATATCCAGGAAGCTGCTCCACTTTCAGGTGTCGAGAATATTGTGCAACATATTAAAGTATGTATGAACAGTACCATGTGCAACTCACGGGTTGGCAACCAACGTAGGTTTAATGCTGTTAGGGGAAAAGGGATCTCGGAATTGAGCTGGGACCATGGACTTGAGTCTCACGGGGACAGAAAAGGCCAAGGATACTAAAATGAATGATAAGAGGAGCTTGTTTCTCTCCAATAAAAATAGAGGTGAGAGCCGAACGTGCTCATCGGCCACCCGATGAAGATTCATACATGATTCTAAGGAATATTTTGAGTGAGCCTTTTATGGGCATGAAAGATCCAACCATCTAAGATTACATGTAGTCTTATTCTAGATCCAATCCAATAGATTGCTAAGGGACTTGGTGGCACCAAATAACAAGCTGGTAAGGAAGGAGTCTCCAAAGCTCATTTTGGAGCAGCTTCATTTAGGCCTGGTGAAGATGAAAAGTAAAAAACTGCAAGAAGAATGATGAAGAAAGAATGGACGTCAGGATCGTGCCCCCATTAGTATCCTAATGGCGCCCATCCTTTTTTAGAATTCTTTGGATGTCTGCAAAAAGGCTACGGGCAACTATCTCAAGCTAACTGAAGAGAACAACTTGTTCTTTGTTGGTCTCGTTGATACAAGAATGAATTAGCTCAGCCGTAAAGAAGTTGGCATCAACGCCGGAAATAAGTGCGATTTCACCTTTTAACCTTCAGTGGGTGGGTAAATCAGATAAGATCTTTGTGTTGTGGTGGAGAGAGATTATCTCTTTTAGAGACGAGTTGATGCACAAGAAAGTCATTATGGGCATATAATGGGCACTTTGTTCGATGAAGAATATGGGAAGTTATGTTCCGCTCATACGATAATGAATAACCAACCATTGTTGGAGGTGATTTTAATTGTATTGTGTCAAAAAATGACAAAAAAAAGTAAAGAAGTTCATGCATGGTAGTGGGGTCCATGTCATTATGGTCAAAGGTTTGAACATTAATATAGCTCTCATGTGGAGCTCAATGCCGTCGCAGCCATACAAAGCATTTGCAAACCATGGAAGTTGGAGCGTAAAGGTGTTCTCATTGAAAGGGACAACATGAATATCAACAATTCTTTGAGGGCTACATTAGAGAGAAAGCATTGGCAAAAATGATAGCAAACTGCACTACAGTTAGTTTTTCTTACATCCACTAAATAATTGTTGTTTATGCATAACCCCCGCAAATGCAAGAAGACAACCTATTATTGTGCTCAGCTTGCCTCCAAGGTTCTTGTGTTTTAAAACATGTAAATGATAGGTCACACTTTTGTACGTGAAGGTGCAAAAATAAAAAGGAACATCAAAACATGAAAAAACAATTTAACTATGCAAACCAACTTTAAAAAATAAGGATGGATGCTGAAACTCAAACAAAATAAGTCCAACAAAAAACTACAGGATACTTAAATTCAACATTTGAAAATACAAAAATGTTGCGGTTTAAGATATAGAAGCATGAAACATAACTTGAAAATAAAAACCGGATAAATTGCTGTAATGAGGACTACCAGCTCATGGGCGAACAGGAGCGACACCAGCAGCACCAAGGCGAGGTGGCCCTCCTTAAGCAGATCTTCCAATTTCCTCCTGCAAATTAAATTTAAATTAACTCAAATTAAACTGATAGTAGGAAAATAAACAACCCAAAATCAAATCCACGGGAAATTTGACCAAACAATAATTATTGGTTTGATATGCTCTACTTTTAAACTTAATCAAGCGACATCTTCTACAGCATAAATAAGCCACACTATGAATTATAAACACTGTTACGAAAATCAAACTGGCCAACAAATCAAAAGAATGTGAGATTCAAGGTTCGATGATCGAACTAGAATTAAAATGATGACATAATATATAATAAAATTCTTTAATAAAATTTTAAGAATATAATTATGATATAATAATAATATTGTTATTATATATTAAATAAATAATATTTTAATTTAAGACAACACTTTTGAATATTTTAAATAATTTTTTAAAATAAAAAATTATAAAACATAATATTTTTTAATATTTTTGTTGACAAGAATCTTCCGGTCATATTATGTTTAACTACTCTCAAGGCTAAGTACATCAAGCCCCATAATGAAGAAAAGCCATCATCTTGATTGGGTTGTCTTAAATAAAAAGAAACAAAATAAAAACAAGATGAACTCAAATGAAATGCTAACTTAGGTTTACTTTGTAGATGCTTACTATGTTTTTTAAGGATAATGAAACACCATCTTAGATTTACTTTGCATGTTATTAGAGTGCGCGAACTCTATTTTGCATGGTCGATTATTCAAACTACTCGAAACGCTAAGCAAATGATGAATCTCGACTAAACCATTAAAAAGAGTACGTATAACATAATTGGGATTTGTAACCCCCACCTCTTTTGGTGGGTGATCCCTTAAAATATAATTGTGTAAAAATTATAAAGTTGACTCCGCTTTGCAACGGTGTCAAAAAGTTGATGTGGTATTTTATAAATAAGAACGTTAATCACTTAATGTAGGAATTCTACGCAAGTATACATATCGTTCTCAAGTAATATAAAATTTTCTATTTAAGCCCCAAATATCGATCCCACGAACAAAGTTTAAATTTGAAATGATAAATTAACTAGGAAATTCATATAAATAAAACAAAATTACTGTCACTAATTTTGAATGTTTGAGATACTATTAGAACTAAATTATTAACTACTAGCAAATTTTAAATGCAAAGTTTAAAACAGTAACTACTAAACTATGTTTATGTGATGAAATTTTCTAATATGAAAAAATATTTTTCCCACTACAATTAGTTTATGGTAAAATGAGATAAGATAAATGATTTAAATATGTATTAAGCCAAATAAAAGCAATTTTAATTCTTTATCCTGATTCAGTGTTATATAAAATCATTGACTAATTTCAGGTTTAGTCCCTAATCCGAATAAAACCATAATACAAATTCTTACAAACAACGATGCAATCTTTACTTTTTAACAACTTGTGCAACTTAATTTCAGGTCAATTGAAGACATACATTGGCACTCAAACAAAATATGTTAAAATCGTCAAATATATAATATGTAATCATGGGAAACAGTTCAAGGAAAATCTAATAAAATCATAATAAACGATTCATTTAATATGAGAATCAAATTTAAAATTGAAAAGCAAAGTGTTAGGAGGATATCAAAGTAAACTAAAACCTTCGATAAGTTTGTCGGATTCAGAATTGAAAAAACTAGAGATTTCTCGATCTCAATCGTAGAGGCGTGAACTCGATCTCAATCTTTAATTAGGAAACGAAAGGTGGTAGCTCTGAGCTCGAAGAAGGTTTCAGAAGGGAATTAGGAAACAATAGACGGTGAACTTAATTCATAATAAGTAATTATATGCAGAGTGATGTTTCCTTTTTTACAACTTCTTAATTTGAAGAAATTTCTATTTTTATTTTTCTGTTAATTTCAAATATAAACTTTGAGTTTTGAATTTCTCGACATTGATGGAAAAAAAAGTAAGATGACAATTTATCATGAAAAAATATATATTTTTTTTGTAATGCGCAGATAAAATACAATGAATTATTTCTTACTAGATTTCAATAAATTGTCGAATAATTCACATACTAAAAGATAATTTTTTATTCTTATTTTTTTATTTTTATTTATTTTATTTTCATTTTAATTTAGAATTAATTATATTTGATATACTATAAAATATTTAATTATTTTTTTACAAAACATAAAAATAAGTTTTGAATATTTTGAGCATTTTTTAAAATAAATTAATGTATTTTCAAAATATATATACATAAAAATATACTAAGAATATATGCTATTAAAATAAAATAAATAATAAAATAAATAATAAATAAAAATAAAAATAATAATATGATCGCAAACAATAGTTTGGATAAAGTAGCAATTTGTTTTCTAGGTTAATAATAACCACACGTGATTCATGCAAAACATCGTTTGTGGGGTTATAAATTAATTCATAAACTTCAGCAAAAAATTTTGAATATTGACATTAAATAATAATAAATTTGTAGATATAAAGTCGAAGAAAAATTATTATCTACAAAATTGATAAATTTCAATGAAAGCAATTTATTTGAATCGAAAATAAACGAAGACTCATGAATAAAATAACCAAAGCATAATCATAACAAAAATAAAAATAATCAAAATTTTTGCGTACAAAATCACGTCAATAAATAAAATATAACTATTATTGAATCATGATTTTGAATTGTAATTAGGAAACGAAACTGTGAATTTGATCTCAATCTCGACCTCTAATTAGAAAATAATAAGTAGTGAACTCGAACTCGAAGAGGGATCCAATAGGTTGGAAAACTAAGATTTATTGAACATTTTGAGAAAAGTATGATTTTTTGCACAATTAAATACATTCACAAATCAAAATAATATATGGTAGAATAAATATGGAAGGACCAACAATCCGATTAAAAAAAAATCTTAGTGACAATTATTCGATAATCAGATTAAAACCCTAATATAAAGTTCTTACCATAAGAGATTCAAAAAAAATATTTGGATAAGTCAGGAAGGGACGCATAATTGTATAAGATAAGAACTAGTGCTTACGAGTGTCCAAAAGGTGAACAACAATCATAATTCTCTAATTGAGGGAGACTTGTAAGTAGTTATATAAAGCCTGAGATTTTCTTTTTTAAGACTTAATTAATTTGAAATAAATTTCAACGGTTGTTAACCTTCCAAATATAAACCTCCTGTTTTGAACGAATTATTCTTACTAAATTTCGAGAAATAAATTCTTCACCTTCATCTCCCGAACCCATTCTCTGCGTCGTCTTCCACCTCGGTGAATTCGAAGCGAAGACCAACGTTGCTACATCTCTCATGCCTCCGTCTCAATATCACTGGAGGTTGGTTGGTTTTAGGGTTTAATGTAATTATGTACTATGGATATTATCATTTCGGTGTCAAATTGAAATGCTTCTTTGGGGTGAAAAAAAAAGTGAAATATCTCATCGTATTCCATTATGGTTAATTTGAATTCGGGAAGGCGAACATGAGCTCACCAAAGCTTTCATGAACTTGTTCACGTATGCTTACCCAATATTCCTCCATCTAATAAGTTAGCACCTTCATACATATATATGTATACTCAATAATCAAAGTAGACAACCTAATTGACCATATTTTGAAATCGAATCAATTGGTAAACAACCCCTATCTAATTATGGAAATTTAGTAAGAATAATTCATTCGAAATGGGACGTTTATACTTAGAAGGTTGGTAGCCGTTACAATTAATTTCAAATTAAGTAAGCCTTAAAAAGAAAACACCATCCTTTATATACTTACTTACAACTCTCCCTCAATTATTGAATTACTTCTACTGTTCACCATTTCGCCTCTGGTAAGCAGAAGGCTTTAATTTTATCCAATCATGCATTTCTTCCTCACTTATATATATTTTTTTTGAATTGCATCTCGTAAGCACATTATATTAGAGTTTTAATCTAATTATTGAAAAGTTGTCGCTAAGCTTTTTTTTTTAATCTGATTAAAAATAAGAAGAAAAAATGATCTCTTGTTATGTAAAATATATGACAATTTATTAAAATCTAGTAAAAAAAATTCATCTTTTTTTTGCTAATTACAAAAAAAACTATACGTTCTTGATAAATCTCCGCCTAATTTTTTTTCCGCCTATTACGAGAAAATAAAAAATCTAGGTCTATATTTGGAAGGTTGCTAGCCGTTATAGAAATAAGTAGAAAAATAAAATTGAAACTTCTTTCAAATTAAGATGTCTTTATAAAGGAAACCTCACCCTGCATATAATTACTTGTTAGTGATCGATTTCACCGTCTATTGTTTCCTAAATCTCTTATGAAAAACTTTTTGAGTTCAGAGATCGCCACCTACCTTTTTCCTAATTAGAGAACTGTCAGCACAATTTTTGGTTGGAGTTGCCTGTAAGAAGTTGTTGTTCACCGGAATCGAAATCTCGTTGCCCGTTTCAGAAGGACGTTTTAATTTACATATATATTTAGTTTTAGAAAAATATGAAATCAAACTGACCCCATATTTTTCATAGTTTAAATGAAAGAACATCGTACCTCAAATCTTGTATATATTCCGAAGGACAAACACAAGATTTGAGGATGAAGCTCGATCAAATAAACAAAAGAATATATGACATCTGTTTGGTCTGTGAAACCATTATATATTTGTCGACAAGTTTTCTTATTTAATATAAAAGGATTAAATAAGGTTTATATTAAGCTGGGTTCGGACATGCTTCCTATAAGGGCAAGCCCCTATAGTTAATTACATCTTAAATGACCAACGTCACCTAAGAAGACTCTCGATAAAAATCAGGAAATATTATCTTCAAAGAATTTCAAAGGGTAAGACTATTCAATAAGATCAAATGTAGAGGTGTGAAAGGGGATTAGTTCAAATTTGGAACATTTTATTTTAAGATCCAAAGGGGGAAAAACTAGGGGATGTCATGGATCCAGAGAAGAACCCCGGTGACTTCCCAAGCTATCCTAATGTTTGGCTTCAGTTTTGAGGAGAAAAATTTAAGTGTTTCATCCTGTCAATTTTATTAGTTAGGGCTTACATTTGTGTGAAACGATCACACAAATAGCCTGGAGGATGTGAGAGTTTAGGTCGTGACAAATGACAACCTTGACATCCTAAGACGAGTTAGGGCTTATATTGTATAACAGGGCTATACAAAAGCCTAAAGATAAGGTGATGATTTACATTGCATAAGCAAGCAACCTCGAAATCCTATGCTTTGTTGTTTAAGTCTAAGTAAGGAAGATTAGTTTAGCTGGGGAAGACAGGTTTTGTCGTTGAAGATGGATGTGCTGCCTGCCGTGCTAGCTCCAAGCCCCTGCCGCGACAAGTTTGAATTTTCTAGTGTGTCAAATTATAATGTCAAATCAGGTGGCCCTATGGTTGAAGTTCTTTAAATTTTATTGGGGCATATTAAAGTTGATTAGAGCGACACCGGTTAGAATCTCACGGTTCCCTCGTTCCGACACCACTATTTTCTATTGGATTCACTTAATCTAAATGAATTTACCAAACTCAACATAATGAGTTCCATAATTTCATTTAGACCGTGGGAAAGCTTGTCAGCAACCATAGGTTACCTCCTCCAAGGAATTCCCAATCATCTGATAAAGACATCTTAATTTAATTATAATTGTAGTTTTGTGTGATGTTTGTGATTAAATTTTGAGTTGTTTCCTATTTTGAATGTTGTGGCCGTGAATTTTATCTTTGTTGATTTTAATTTTGGTTTTTGTTTTGATTTTGTGGCTATCATGATGGTTTTAGTTTTCATACAGTTTAGCATGCAAATTTTGCAGGTAAAAAAGTACAGTATGAAAGTGCAAGAAAGACAACGCTGAAAACTGTAAAAGCATACCTGACGAGTCCTCTCGTTCCACCACCTGAAACTTAAAATGCATGTTAAAGCGGTTTAATATGAAATATGGAAGTAAAATTTTAGTAAGTTTCCTAACCCTATGTCATATCTTGGTGGGTCCCTATTTGATCAATTAAGGATGACTTTATCAAGCAAGATATATTAAGTTTAGTAGATCTCTGAGGTGTCCAACAGATCTAGAGAAAGTAGCAGGTCCATGTTATTTACTCGTTGTCTGGTGGAAAATCTCGAGTTCTTTTAAACTTATTATGTTGCTTAATAATTCATCTTGTAAAAACCATTAATGCTCAATGAACATCGATGTCTCAATTATCTTTAAGAATAGGGTAATTATCATCTGTAATTTAATTTTGAAAATTATGTGGGTGAAGACCCTAAAAGAGGCAAGTTAGTGTTGTTGGAACACTTAGTCAAATTCCAATTAGGCTTTTAGTGTTTGAAAGATGTTTTAATTTTCAATGATATTTACTTTTCTAGCCCTCATTTAAATGAAACTTGATTTAGCTTAAGTCACTGCTAATCCCTTAAAACCTAGGTGAGTTTCTTAATTAGTTTTGAAAAGGTTAAGATCATGAATTATCTGAATTTTATTTATACATCAAAATAAGGGTATTAAATTTATTAATTATTGACTTCAAAAGTCATACCCCTAAGTCCTAGATTCATTTTATTTTAATAAACTTCCAAATTTTAATTATTTAGAAATTTATTAACTTATCTTTTTCCATTAAGAAAGTGAGATTGGTTTCTACAAATTAATCCCTTGTGTTTCAAACATCAAATAAATTGATTAAGATCAGAGGTTACCCATTTTCCTTCTTAAATTAAGCCTAAAGTTTAATTAAGGCTATTTTTCCAAAATTACACATTTGCCCCTAAGGCTTTAACACTTCATAATTTGTCAAGTTCAGTCCAAATGACTTTGGAATTTTTATCCTACCTTAGTCATGGGCCAATTAAGACATTATATGAGAAAATGTGATTTTTCAAAATTTAATTTAATTTATATAATTATTTTCATGCAAAAAATAGGATGTTTCAAATAAAATTCCTAACTTGACCAAAGTGACTCCCAATCCCTTGAAACTTTTATTGGAGGTAGACCTAAACTAGAAAAGTCTTTGGACCAAATTTCATGAGTTTTGGAATTTTATTTGAATTTTAAGATTTATTTTAAATTTTGGGGTATTTATTAAATATAAAATATTTTAAATAGAGAAAATTAAGTTTTGTATTTTTATGAATTTTACTTGGTTTATAAAATATAAAATAAATAGAAAAGTCTCCCTAAAGTCAGAGAACTCAGAGGAGAAGATTTTATATTTTTATGAATTTTACTTTGTTTATTGGAATTATTTTTAATGAAAACTCATTTTTAGCCTTTAAAAATTAGTTTTAAGCTTTAAAATTTAATATCTTTTTTAAGAAAACAAGGAAAAATATTATAATTGTTCCTAAGTGATTAGGAAGCAATTTGGAACATTTCCATGAGTTTTATTATTTTTGTGATTTTTAGAGATTTTTAATTATTTAAATATTTAAAATAGGTTAAAAATCAAGTTTTTATTTTAAATATCATTTTATTTTTAGAAAATACCCCTGATCACAAAAAACTCAAACAACTATGTTTCATAATTTTTTAAGTTGTATTTAGATTTTTAAAAATCATTTAAATGCCAAAAGTAATGTTTATCTTTAAAAATTAACTTAAGCTACCAAATGAACTCAAAATATTTTAAAATTTTTATGATGAGTTCTCTGAATTAGGAACCACAATAGATATTAAAAATCAAGTCATTGAAATGTTTATATTTTTCAAAATTAATTATTTTAATGACTTAGGGTTTGTGAAAATTAGGTATATTTTAAATGACTTAACCCATGAAATTATTTCTAAAAGCTTCTCTGGTCAGGGTGGACCTTCCAAAATTTTGTTGGAATTTTATAATCAATATGCTAATTTTCATGATTAGTTTAAGGAAATAATGTGCAAAAACTTTAAAAATATGGATTTCTGTATAGGGACTTCCTCTGATCTTAGAAAAATCAAAGGATATTTTTCTTTACAGAGGCTACAACATGCTAAAATTTCAAGCCAAGGTGATGTGTCAATATGCATGGAGAATCAAATAATTCAAAACAGTGTTTAATTAATTAAAAATAAAACATACATCAAATGGACTTAAAATTTATTCCACGTTGTTCTCATCTGTTCACTGAGCAAGAGAGTATTTATATTTTATTTTTGTGATTTTTATACACAAAGTTATGAATTCTCTAAGTTAGAGGTATTTAAATAAATAAAAAATGCCCTATTTATCTATTTAAACCATGCGTGCCAACTCAACCTACCACAGCTCCAAAGTTCCACGTGGCGCGCTCCCATTTGACGTCGCCATCCACCTCAGCGCTGACTCGGCCCGCTGTTTATATCCCGAAGCGATGTCCGGCTCGATCTCCTCCATCCATTTGATACACGCTCGGTCAAACGGCTCCCCGTCATTGTCCCCGATAGAATGATCATGTGATCGTCCACACTAAAACCCTAAGATCTCAGCCTAGACTTAACCAAATCTCTTCAGGTTTGATCTTATGGACTCGTTTAAGTGAGACGAACATATCTATATGGTAACCAAGCAATAAAATTAACTCTAAGCAAATGGAGAATCAAAATAGGCTCGGAAGGAGGTGAGGTTTTATACCTTTTCTCTTAGAAGTAAAGCTTCAATCAGAGGGTCTCGGCACGTTCGTTGGGGTCCAAGGAGACTAGGGATTGAGTCCCCGGTCTTGGTGTAAGGCCTAGGTATGAATTTGATCACAGTCGGATTTGGGTGTTAGTCTAGAGCTATGGTAGAGGCTCTGTGGAAGGGGGATTTTATAGGGTTTTGGCTTCTTTCTTGGTTGTGAAGGTGTGGGTAGAGTTAATTTGAGTTTGGTGAAGTGTGCAGGTGTAATGAGCTCTGTCCTAGTTTTCGGCAAGGTTTCAAGCTCAAAATTGAGCTCCGGCAATGGGAATTGGTGGGAGAAAATGGTTGGAATGCACTGAGGGGATCTTAAGGAAGCTCTGTGAGAAGTTTGGAGAGGCCTCTCTAAGGAAATTTCAGCGCACCTTCCATGCCCGTGGAGGTGACTTTTTATAAAAATGGCCATGGGGTGGCTCTCAGAGCATAAGTTTGGGTGCATTGTGGTGCTTAGGTGGAGGGCAGAGGAGCTCTATAACTCAATTTGGCTGTGTTGGCCTTTATGCTTGGCTTGGGTGAAGTCTCATTGGGGTGGCTCTCGATTTTGAGCTTTTCCGGCCACTAGGCTGGCCGGCGGCCAGGGGGAGGAGGCTAGGAGCTCAGGGAACCCAGGGGAATATGTCACAGCAATTTAGTGCAATAATACCTAATTTTGGTGAGGATATCTTATGCACATGCATTTTTGGAAATAATATCCCTTGATTTGGGGGACCTTTGGTCCATGGCTTGATTTAGGTGGTTTCATGGTGTTTGGACTGGTCACTAAGTCCAATTAATGGTTGTATAGTGGAGTTAATTTGGTGACTTTAGGGTGGTTAGGTCACATTTTGTGCATGGGTCCAAGTGGGTGCAAATGACCAAATCTTGGGTTTGATCTAAGCTAGCCATGTCAATTAGCCCAAATAAATGTTACATTTGGTGTAAGTGATCATAAGGAACAACTTTGGTGAAGTATGGAAGTGGTTTTGAGCTCAATTGAAGGGTCAAATTGAGGGAATTTTGAATTTTAGTCAATTTGGTCATGTTGGGCTAGGCTTGGGTCTAGCTTGGGTTAGCCTTGGGAAAAGTCCAAATTGATTGTTGTAAATGGTCAATAGGGACCATATGAAGAGATTTCAATAGGAATTGGATGCCAACTTGGGGGTTAAGGCAATCCATTGGGTGAAATTTTTGGACTTAGCCAATTTGTTGCTAAATTTGGGAGTTTTGGATTTAGTCCAAAATCAAATGGATTTGAGGCTTCACCAAGGCCAATTGAAGGTTGATTTTGATTTTTAATAATGTTCTAAAGATTTTTCAACATTAATTTTGGCCAATTGACTAGGCTAT
>NEWO01000209.1:22075-33668 GCA_003013225.1 Phalaenopsis aphrodite
AAGAATTTGTAATAGAGTTTTACCCCGGTCTTCTTTTAGCATATTGCATTAGGGTTTTGAATCTAATTCTTACTTGGAATGATCAATTTCTTTTTGATTTTTTAGTTTTTCTATATTTTTATTCCTCTAATTAGTAATTATATGTTTCATGCTTCAACCATCTTTTATTTTGGTTGTCAATGAGAAAAAAATTTAGGCAGTGTTTTTGCAATTTTTATTATTATTATTTTATATCACATTTCTTAATTTTAAAAAAAAATTTAGGCAGTGTTTTTGCAAAAAAATCATGCAGTTTTAAGGTTTTTTTTTATTATTATTTTCTTATAACTTCAAACGAGGAAGCTTTTTTCTTAATATAATTATAGATGGAGAAGCTTTGGCTTTATTATTATTACTTGCAATTCATATCATATTTCTTATTAAAAGAAGAGTTGGTAATTTATCGTGAAAAGGACCATGAGATTTTACAATTTTGTATTGTTTTATATCAATTATTCGAAAAATGAAAAAAAAATTGTTTTACCAAAAGATTATTTTTTTCTTATTTAAAATATTTATCATTTATTATATCTAATAACTGGCTAATCACAATTATTTTCGTCACTAAATGTAAAGTCTATACAATGCATGAGGCTGCTAAAGAGCAGTTGATTTATTTCTGAACACCGGCGTTTCTAGAGAATTTAAGAGTTAAACTAATTAAATATATCTAGGTTGTAGGCTGAATTCATTTTTTCTTAAATTACTGGCTAGTTTCAAGTATTTTAAGTTGAATCAACATTTTATTTATTTATTTATTATATAATATCAATAATGAGTTATACTAAATTTGTGTTAGTGATCAGATCAAATTAATGGCTTCCAAGGAGGTAGCTGAACCACACAAAATTTTCATATATGATACTTCAGATAAGGAGCTTGAAGACATAGCTTGCTCTATTTTGAAAAATAGAAAGTGAATAGATGCACCAACAATAAGGAAATTTCCTCCAAATGAATTTTTCGGTAATTACTTGCCTTACTCAATAGCGAACACACACATTTACACACATACATAAGCTCTATAAAGGATACATAGTTTGAGTATATGTTTCAGAGAATAATGAATTTTATATATGTAATATTATAGTTAAAAAGACTGCATGCTCATGCAATAAGGAAGAAATCAATTGAAATAAATTAAAGAGTAATGACAACCCTGAAAATGATGAAGAAGATGATTCGCGGCTGTATCCCACACCAGAGAGAAGAAAGAGATTGGCCACACCTACTCATTTTGTCATTCTAACAGGAAAAGAATGCGAGACAGATATGCCTAGTATGTTCTGAATATTTTACAAATCTATCATATTATATTTTGTTTCAATTAATTTTTACACAATAAGTGCATAATATAATTAACTTTACCTTATTGTGAAGTTATGACAAATAAAAGTTGTTGTCATGAATGTGAAAAAGAAAATTCAGTCAAAAAGAGCATTGGGAGTTCCAAACCTGAAATGAGTGAATTTGATGACAATTTCAATCGATTCAAAATCAAAAAGAAGAGATTGACAGCTCTAGTTTATTGAAAGTTTTTGAGAGAAAACAATATGAGAGCTAAAATTTTAAGGTATTATTTTCTTATTAGCTTTGAAACTATTTAGCTTTTATACTTAAAAGTTCATTTATTATATGAGATTCATATTCAATATATTGTTTTATATGCATTTCACAGGAAATTCAACCAAACCAATAATTTCATTCTGATGTCGGATGCATGAATGTTTCATGAAGTTTTAGGGAACAACGTATTGCTTTGATTTGCAAATATTCAAAAATAAATTTTAGAGACTAATTGGTGCATATGTTTGTTGTTAGATGACTTTGAGTCTATGCAGTTTCATGAACTCTAATTAAGTTTAGTTGCATTCATCATTTTAATTTTTTGTTAATTCATGCATATTTTATATGTGTTGGGTCTTATACTCAAGATGTTATAATTGCACTCATTATTTTGTTAATTGTCTACTTTTCTATTATGAATAAGATAGATATTGCATTGTTTCATGACTCACATATGATTTGTTGATCATAAAATATTAGTTTGATTAGTTAATTGGCACTACTAATTATAGCAATTTGTAAATTATATTTTTTAATCTCTCATTTTAGTCCTTTAAGAGAATCATACGCATGTTTATTTGTAATTTCTCTTAAATATTTTCATAGAGTGAATGGTAAATTAAAGAATGAGGTGTATGTATTTTATAAAAAAATATTAATTATTATTAAAAATAGTGACATGACAAATAATTTCATTAATTTCATTAAAAAATGATTTTAATATATATATATATATATATATATATATATATACACCCATGATTTGCTTTGTTGTCGGTTTGCTTGGAGCTTGAAATAGAGCAAGGGCGGCGGCATTTTTTATTTTCTAGAAAGATTTACGTGCAAACAAATAAAATCTTACGTATTTACATATATAACACATAACCTTCAATTTTAACTTATATGCGATATTCTATGCAGCAAAACATTTTATTTCATTTTTTGATCTCAAATAATCAATTTAAATTATTAAATGCGTACCTCCAAATTCCTATGTATTACATATTTAACACCGAAACTTTATCTTTTACATTTATACCACACAAATCTGTCATATGATATAAAAATAAAATAAATAACGTTTAGAGAATAAAATGCACCTTCTTATCCAAAAATTAATACTAGCAATTTTCTTGACTTCTTTATTTCTCCACATTTGAGATTTTAATGATAGGAGCAATAGGGGTCAAGGTATGAGAAAATATGATGGGTGGATAACATACCTGCGGATTAGTAGTATTGTGGTGTTATTGTAACATATATCACCACACCATAAAACCTATAAATCTGCACCTACCCTATCCGCATGTAATTTTTCCTCCAAAAGGGGGCGGGGGAATCAACTCCGGGTGCTGCTTATTTTGGTACGAGAATGAGATTTCAAGTGTGAGCTATGTGTCCATGTCAACGGCGAGGTAGAAGGAAAAATATTACGTCTGTAGTTTGGATATATGCATGAGGTTGTAATTTTCTTCTCAAGGCTAAGACGGGATGATGGTGACAAGAGAGTGAGTGAGAGCTTCATTTAGGCCCAGCAACAACAAGATTTATTAACCCTGTTAATAGTGTGTTAGTATGATAATTAAATTTTTGACGTGTAATATTTAAAATTTATACTGCTACTTTAAAATGCATTTGAATTCAATTTTAGAAAGATGGAATGTGTCAACTATATCATATGTTAAATGTCATTGTCAATGTACACTACTTTAATATGTATAAAATGCCTTTTTTTTTAATTCATTTGTATACATGTATTACTTTTTCTTGAAGCAAGAAATTGGTTATTGACAGTAAGATATGATATTAGTAGCTGATCTACATTATTGCTCCAATTGCGGGTGAAGTTAAATACTTTAGTGTAAGTTTAAATATGATCTGCACATACCACTTAATTTCTATGTAGTCACATATCTTATGCTGAAAAACATCAATTTTTTATATATTTGTCACCTAATCCATGCATGAAAATGTGTATTTCACTTAATAAGTTAAAACAGTTGTATTTTTGATGTGATATGAAAATTTTGGGTGTATATAAATGTGAAAACCAAAAATTTAGATTTCACACATGTAAAAACATATGAACTGGGTGGTATGTATGTAAAAATCCCTTTAGTGCATAAATTTGTTTTCATTCACAGGTTTCCTGGCTGCTTAGTGGGTCATACTTGAGTTAATGCATATTTGAATGCACATATTTAGCCTTCAAGTTCTCTTGCCTCTTTTTAACTATGCCATGAAAAGAATAAATATATTAAATACATTGATGATCAATTAATAATCATTAACGTCTCATGATCATGATTAATGTGACACTTATTTTGATTGTATTTAATGTCGCTTTATAAATATGGGTGCAGTGGCAATAATGAGGTCTCACATTTTCCCATCATTAATATAATTGCAGCACTAACTCCTCTCATAATGCTCTATTTTTTGTAAACAAGTGAATATGAGTTATATATAGAAAATGATAGAGAGCTAGACACCAAGAAAGAATGAGAACAACTCCCTGTTGCCAACACAGAATCCTTGATCAAATAAGTTTTGGACCGTTAAACAACAATCTTCACCTTTGAACAAATATTTAAGAAACTTTAATATTCAAAGAAATTAACTTCACCCAAATAGAATTTGAATTTGATAATCTGCAAATCTTCTCTCTAGGTGTCTGATAGCTTGATTATTTCTAGAGCTTTTCATCGCTCTGCAAAGAAAACATAAATCGAAGGAAAACGAAGAATGAACTTTCTGTCTTTATACATCCCGACACACTATCCTTTGGTAATGACACTAGCATACTATTAATGAGGTTAATAAATCTTTTTGTTGCTAGGCCTAAATGAAGCTCACACTCACTCTCTTGTCACCATCATCCCGTCTTAACCTCGAGAAAATATTCACGCTGTCGTCCATATTTCCAATCGGCAGACGCAATTTTTTCTCCTTTCTCTCACCGTAGACAATGACACATAGCTCACACTCATCATCTCATTCACCCTTAACACTAGAGGATTGTATGCTTTATTTTTCTCATGCTATTTTTTTCTCTCAATCATTTTTTTAAAATCACAGAACATTTTTTTTTAAATCACAGAACTAATAGGTTTGCTTTTTTTTTTTTGGAAGATTTATATACGTACCATTTGATTTCTATGAATTTACATATCAAACCTCTAAACTGAAATGTTTATATATAAGCCACCTAAATTTTGGATAAGATGGTGCTTTTTATTTTCTTAATGTTTAATTATTGCTATTTTTATATGATATGAAAGATTTGTGTGGTATAAATGTAAAATATGTGAAAGATTTGTATGGTATAAATGTGAAAAATATGTATAAATGTAAAAAGTAAAATTTAGGTGTATTTCCTGCAAAGAATGTCGCATATAATTCAAAGTTGAAGGTTAGGTGTTAGATACGATAAGATTTTATTTATTTGCTCGTAAATCTTTCTAGAAAATAAAAAAAGTGGGGCCACCCAAGATCCATTCCAAGCTCCAATGGACGCACAAAGCAAAGCTGTCTGTGCGCGTGTGTGTGTGTATATATATATATATATATATAGATATATATATATATATAAACATATTTAAAGTTAAGATGAAATTCTTTCTATCATCTGATTATTTCTTAATAATAATTCATATTTTTTTATAAAACATTTCTTAATTGTCGCCTTAGATGAATGTTTAAGAGAAATTACAAACAAACATTGCATATGATTTTCTTAAAGGACAAGACTAAAATTTTTAATTTACAAATTGTTATAATCAACAGTGAAAATTAACTATACAAATTAACATTTTATGATCAACAAATCATAAACAAACCATGAAAAGATGCAATATCTCATTCATAATTAAAGAACAATTATCAATATAGGGAATGCGACCATAACATTTTGAGTATCAGACCCAACACATATGAAATATGCATGGATTAAGAAAATAAAAATGATGAATGCAACAAAATCTAATTAGAATTCATTAAAACCGCCTAAACTCAAAGTCATTTAACGACAAATATATACATCGATTAACCTAAAAAAATTATTTCTGAATATTTGCAAACTAAAGCAATCTGATCTTCCCTAAAACTTCATTAAGTATTCGTGCATCCGACATCGGAATCAGATTGTTGGTTTTCTTGAATTCCCTGTCAAAATCATATTAAATAATATATCGAATATGAATTTCATATAATAATTGAATTTTGAAGTATAAAAGTTAAATAGTTTCAAATACAATAAGAAAATAATATCTTAAAATTTTATCTCTCATATTACATCCTCTCAAAAACTTTCGATAAGCTGGAGCAGTCAATCTCTTCATTTTGATTTTTAATACATTGGAGTTATCATCAGATTCACTCATTTCAGGTTTGGAACTTCCAATGCTGCTTTTAATAGAATTATCATTTGTGAATTCATGATGACAACTTTTATTTGTCATCACTTCACAGTAAAATAAAGTTAATTATATAATGCACTTATTGTGTCAAAATAAATTGAAACAAAATATAATATGATATATTGAATTATGAGTAAGATATTCAGAACATACTAGGCGTCTCCATCCCACTTTCCTTTCCCATTAGAATGGTGAAATATGCAAATGCAGTCAATCTATTTCTTCTCTTTGGTGTGAGAGACAGCCACGGATCATCCTCTTCATCATTTTCATGGTTGACATTACTTTCTAATTTATTCCAAATTATTTCTTCCTTATTGTATGAGCATGCAATTTTTTTAACTGTAAAATTACATATGTAAAATTCATTCTTCTCTAGAAGCGCATACTCAAATTATCTATCTCTTTATAAAGCTCATGTATGTGTGTGAGTATGTGTGAATTATTGAGCAAGGTAAGCAATTACCGAAAAATTTATATGGAGAGAATTTTCTTTTTGCCGGTGCATCTATCAACTTTTTATCTTCCAAAATAAAACATGCAGTATCTTCAAGCTCTTCATCTGGAGTATCATATATGAAATTATGTGTGGTTCAGCCACCTTCTTGGAAGCGATAATTTGATCTGATTACTAGCACAAATTTAGTATAATTCATTAATGATATTATATAATAAATAAATAAATAAATAAAATGTTGATTCAACTTAAAATACTTGAAATTAGACAATAAGTTAAGAAAAATTGAATTCAATCAATATATATTTAATTTATTTAACTCTAAAGTTCATCAGGAACACTAGTGTTTAGAAATAAATCAAGTGCTCTTTAGCAACCTTGCGCACCGTATAGACCATACATTTAGAGGTGAAAGCAATTATGATTAACCAGTTATATAGATATAATAAACAATAAATATTTTAATTAAGAAAAAATTGTACTTTTGGCTAAACAATTTTTTTCTTCTCCTTCCGAGTGATTGATACAAAAAATAAAAAATTGTAAAATCGCATGGTCTTTTTCATCATAAATTGCCAAATTTTCTTTTAATAAGAAACATAATATAAAATGCAAGTAATAACAATAAGAACAAAACTCTTCAGTGTATAATTATATAAAAAAAAAGCTTACCAATTTCAAGCAAATATAACAAATTTATAAAAAAAAATCTTAAAAGTGAATGATTATTTTTGTAATATACCGGCGAACTTTTCCCTAAAAAAATCTGACTAAAATTATAATACAAATTCTTACAAACAACGATGTAATATTTGTTTTTTAACAGCTTCAACAATTTAATTTGAGGTCAATTAAAGATATATATTGGCACCAAAATAAAATATGTTAAAATTGCCGAATATGTAATATGTAATTGGGGGAAAATTTTCAAGGAAGAACTAATAAATCCAGAAGAAATGTTTCATGTAATATGAGGATATGATTCAAAATTAAAAATCAAGGTGTTTGGAGAACACCTGACTAAACGAAAACCTTTAGATAAACCTCGATCTCGATCGAGATGCGTTGAACTCGATCTCAATCTCTATCTCTAATTAAAAATAGTATACGGTGAACTTTAACTTGAAGAGGAATTGGGAAGGGAATTAGGAAATAGTAGGCCTTACATACATAGTGAGGTTTGATTTTTTAAAGACTTCTTAATTTGGAAGAAAATTTATTTTTTTTCGCTCATTTCTGTAACGGCTAACAAACTTCCAAATATAAATGCAGACTCATTCGAGTTTTTTTGAATTTCTCGGAATCGGCGGAAAAAAATAAGACGACGATTTATCATTAAAATATAGTTTTTTTTTTTTTTTTGTAATTGGCATAAAGATAAGATGAATTAAATCTCAAAAGGTGTTTTAAATGATGTATAAGCTGTTAAATTTGTGAAATCATTTGCTATTTTTCTCTGTTTTTTTTTATAGAGTTAAAATATAATTTTAATACTAAATTTTGATGATTCAATTATTACGACTAATTTAGTTTATTTTAATTTAATATCATTGTAATTATATTAATTATTAATTATTAAATTATTTAGTTAACCAAATATTAATTTCTGTTTAGTGAATTTAACTATGCATAATATAAATTATTTAACTTTATATTTTAAAATTTAGCAATATTTATCAATAATCTTGATTTAAATTCAATAAATATACAGAATTCTCAAATTTAATAAGTACGTTGCTTTCAACTAAAATTAGGGGAGCAACTTGGTTATGTTTACCGTTGAATTTAAATTCTGCACCCTATACATTATATCATCTTTCTCATCTTATTGAACATTTTGAGAAAAGTAAGATTTTCTTGTGCAATAAAATGCATTCTCCAATTGAAATAAGATAAGGTAGAATAAATATGGAAGAACCCATAATCAGAGTAAAAAAAATGCTTAATGACAATCATTCTATAATCATATTAAAATCCCAATACAATGTTGTTACCAAACGCGATTCAAAAAATAAAAATGGATAGGTCAAAAAAAAACACACAATTGGATGAGATAAAACTCTGTTGTGTTTAACGGAGACCAAACGATGAGCAGTACACGTGATTCTTTAATTAAGGGAGAGTTGTAAGTAGGTAAATAAAGGATGATGTTTTCTTTTTAAGACTTACTTAATTTGAAATAAATTTCAATGGCTACCAACCTTGCAAATATAAACATTCCATTTTGAATGAATTATTCTTATTAAATTTCCACAAATAGATAGGGGTTGTTTACCAATTGTTTCGATTTCAAAACGTGGACAATGAGGTTCTCTACTTTGATTATTGACTATAGCTTAAAGTTTAATAATTTGCATAATTTATTTACTTTCTAAAGCTAGTTTTTTTATCAATCAAAGTGAATTATAATCAGTTCTAAACGAGTAAGCGTCCATTTTTAGAGGAAGTTTGGACAATAAAGTTATTATAGCAAATATTTGATAATTTATGGAAATCCAGCGTGAATAATTCATCTTATATTTTACACCAATTTAACTAAAAAAAGAACTATGTTTTCATGATAATTCGTCATCTTGTATAGACATAGAAGCATTCATTAGTGTTTAACATAGATAACTATCATTATTAGCAGAGATACTAGTTAGCCGACTGAGGCTGTTGATGAAGTTCCTAATCTATTGGATGAGTCCTTTGACTTTTTAATAAAATTATCAAATTTGACATCATTGAGCAATTTCGGTCTGAAGTAACATTATCGTTCTATTCGGNATTCAATTATTACGACTAATTTAGTTTATTTTAATTTAATATCATTGTAATTATATTAATTATTAATTATTAACTTATTTATTTAACCAAATATTAATTTATGTTTAGTTAACCAAATATGAATTTAACTATGCATAATATAAATTATTTAACTTTATATTTTAAAATGTAGCAATATTTATCAATAATCTTGATTTAAATTCTATAAATATACTGAATTCTCAAATTAGGGGAGTAACTTGGTTATGTTTACCGTTGAATTCATATTCTGCACCCTATTGATTATACCATATTTCTCATATTATTGAACATTTTCAGAAAAGTAAGATTTTCTTGCACAATAAAATGCATTCTCCAATTGAAATAAGATATGGTAGAATATATATGGAAGAACCCATAATCTGAGTAAAAAAAATGCTTAATGACAATCGTTCCATAAGCAGATTAAAATCCCAATACAATGTGTTTACCAGACACGATTCAAAAAATAAAAATGGATAACTCAGGAAGAAAGACTCAATTGGATGAGATAAAACCCTATTGTGCTTACTGAAGGTCAAACGATGAGCAGTACACGTGATTCTTTAATTAAGAGAGAGTTGTAAGTAAGTATATTAAGAATGAGGTTTGCTTTTTTAAGACTTACTTAATTTGAAATAAATTTCAATGGCTACCAACCTTACAAATATAAACTCACATTTTGAATTAATTATTCTTACTAAATTTCCACAATTACATAGGGGTTGTTTACCAATTGTTTCGATTTCAAAACGTAGACAATGAGGTTCTCTACTTTGATTATTGACTATAACTTAAAGTTTAATAATTTGCATAATTTATTTACTTTCTAAAGCTAGTTTTTTTATCAATCAAAGTGAATTATAATCAGTTCTAAATGAGTAAGCGTCCATTTTTAGAGCAAGTTTGGACAATAAAGTAATTATAGCAAATATTTGATAATTAATGAAAATCCAGCATGAATAATTCATCTTATATTTTACACCAATTTAACTAAAAAAAGAACTATGTTTTCATGATAATTCGCCATCTTGTATAGACATAGAAGCATTCATTAGTGTTTAACATAGATAACTATCATTATTAGCAGAGATACTAGTTAGCCGACTGAGGCTCTTGATGAAGTTCCTAATCTATTGGATGAGTCCTTTGACTTTTTAATAAAATTATCAAATTTGACATTATTGAGCAATTTTGGTCTGAAGTAACATTATCGTTCTATTCGGTGAGTTAGCGTCTTTCCCACAGATTGGCTCCCACACTCCCCGCCACGAACTTCTCGCAGTATGTTTTCAACCTCGTCCTCCACAATCTGCTTTAGGCATAAAGACCTGGCCGACTTCTTGAAGTGTTTTTGACATTGGGCAGTCTTATATTTGAATCTCCTGCGATCGATGACTTCTTCGTCGACCCCCCCTGCTTAGGTACCGGATGTTTGAGCTCGTCCAGCTTTTCTTCTCCTCTTGATTTATCTCCAATGCTAGTATTTATTCGATCGAGGGTCGGTCGAGTCTTCTATATAGTTCTTTTCCTAAATGAAGACTCCAGGATAGACAGTCGGCGACATGATTTTCCTCCATTTGGACTCATAGACCTTTCTAATTCATGTAATTCTCAGTCGTGCATAAAGCACAAACTTGCCTCTATGGGTGTTATCTTCCAATGATGTTGGATCCAAAACTTGTAGCTTAAAAAATTTCATGAAGCTCACGAGTTCTGTAGTTGTAAGGAAAAAGAAATAATCTTGTAGTACTAATTGCTTGAGTTATTTTCGACGTGAACAAAGCAATTTTCTTAAGGTCTGTTTGCATGGTAAGTGTTCTTTTTTAGAGGTTGTTCTTCATTATGAAATATATTTATATTTTTAGACATTTTCAGTAGTATTTTTTTTTTAATTTGCAAAAATGATACCATGCAAACAGACCTTAAGATCATTGTTCTGTTCACGTCTAAAATGACTCTAGCAATTAGTACGACAGGATTGTTTCTTTTTCACATGCTATTTTTTTCTCTCATTTATTTTTTTAAAAGTCCCTCAACAATTTTTTTTTCTATTAATAAATTTTGTACGTTACCACTTTCGCCCTGTTTGTTTTTGTTTTATTTTTTTTTCTTAGTAGGACTGAAATGTTTACATATAAGCCGCATTTTATTTTCTGAAAGTTTAATTAATGCTATTTTTATATGATATGAAAAATTTGTGTGGTATAAATATAAAAAGTAAAGTTTGGGGGTTAAATATGTAATACATAGGAATTTGGAGGTATGCATTTAAATACCACTTATTTTTTTAATCAAGTTGACGTGATGAGCTGTTTTTCTTTTT
>NEWO01000209.1:37267-53202 GCA_003013225.1 Phalaenopsis aphrodite
TATTTTTATATGATATGAAAAATTTGTGTGGTATAAATATAAAAAGTAAAGTTTGGGGGTTAAATATGTAATACATAGGAATTTGGAGGTATGCATTTAAATACCACTTATTTTTTTAATCAAGTTGACGTGATGAGCTGTTTTTCTTTTTTTCCAAGTGAAAAAAGCTATTTTTATTTGAGATATTCTTTTTACTAACAAATATTTCTCTTTAATTATAGTGTTCACTTAATATAAGGTATTTTTCATCAGTAATTTAAAGCAAATTAATTAATTATAATCAAAATAATTAGTTACTTCATTTTCAAATGCAATTACATAAAATAATTTTTTAAATTTTGAATTAATTTAATTTAATCGTCTAAATAATTTTTTCAAATGAAAATATGAAAATATCTTTCTTAATTTTTGCTTTTTATTCCAACTAATTGTAACTAATAATTAAAAAATAAAAAAATTACGGAACTCTATAATTCTGGACCAATTAAATTAATAAATAGAGACACACCTAACAATTTATATGTATTTACATATCTAATACCTCAACATTGACGTCACATTAAAAATACTTTGATTTAAAAAAAATTAAATATATCTTTTTATGCATAAAATGTCTCATATAAGTTAAAATTGAAGGTTAGGTGTTAGATATGTAAATACATATGATTTTGCTTGTTTGCATGTAAATCTTTCCCGAAAATAAACCATTCCAAGCTCCAAACGGATGAACAAAGCAGATGTGTGTAAACTAGGAAACATTGACTACACAATTAAGTGCATTCGTCAATCTAAATAAAATCTAGTGCAATAAAAATGAAAGCACAAAAAATCATATTAAAAAAAATGCTTAGCGACAATTATTCGACAATTAGATTAAAACACTAATACAAATGTGCTTACGAGATGCAATTCAATTAAAAAAAATATATAAGTGAGAAAGAAAGACATAATTGGATAAGATAAAAGTCTAATGCTTACCGGAGGCGAAATGGTGAATAGTAGAAGTAATTCTTTAATTGAGGGAGAGTTGTAAGTAAGTATATAAATGATGAAGTTTCCTTTTTAAGACTTACTTAATTTGAAATAAATTTTAACGACTACCAACCTTTCAAGTATAAACCTCCCATTTTGAATGAATTATTCTTACTAAATTTTCATAATTAGATAGGGGTTGTTTACCAATTGATTCGATTTCAAAATGTGGACAATTAGGTTCTCTACTTTGATTGTTGAGTATAATTTAAAATCAAATAATTTGCATAATTTAATTAATCTCTAAGCTTGTTTATTTATCAATCAAAGTAAACAATAATCAGTTCTAAATGGGTAAGCGTCCTTTATTAGAGTTTGTTGATCATTATGAAATATATTTATATATTTAGACATTTTCAGAAGTATTTTTTTTTTTGTTTGGTTTTAATTTGCAAAAATGATGCCATGCAAACAGACCATAAGACAATTGTTTTGTTCACCTCTAAAATAACACGAGCAAATAGTAGTATAGGATTATTTCTTTTTCTTTACAACTATAAAACTCTTGAGTTTCATGAAATTTCTTAGGCTACAAGTTTTGGATCCAACAATCTTAAAAGATACCACCCATAAAAATAACATTATAATATAATTCAACTAATTAGTATTTAACTAGCACATCGCATAAATCATTATTTCTTAACATAAAATCATATGATTACCCGTATACATTGTTATATAGATTAGTGATTATCACACGTGGCATATATCAATTATTTTATTAAAGCGGTACTTAATATATACTAAATTTCTATTATTCAATTATTACGTCTAATTTAGTTTGTTTTAATTTAATATAATTGTAATCATATTAATTTTTAATTATTAATTTATTTACTTAATCAGATATTAATTTCTGTTAGTGAATTTAATTAAACATAATATAATTTATTTAACTTTAAGTGAAATATCTCATTGTATTCCATTATGGTTAATTTGAATTCGAGAAGGTGATCATAAATTCACCAAAGCTTTCAAGAACTTGTCCGGGTATGCTTGTGCAATATTTACATCGGGTTTAATGTAAATGTTTTAGATATTATGATAGACATTTGATGTGTAATCACATTTGTGTTCTCTTAATAAAAAATTATTTAATGTTTTCAATTATTTTTAATTTCAATTTTAAAAAATGACACTAATTTTTTAAAAAAGAAAAAAAAACTAAATCATGATTATTGATAAAGTAAATTTAAAAATACTAAATTAATTAAATTAATTGCTAAATAGAAATTAATTTACTTAATTTAATAATTAATAATTAACATAATTACAAATAATATTAAATCAAAAATAAATTAAATTGGTCATCATAATTGTATCATCAAAATTTACTATTAAAATTATATTTTAATTCACCAAATTATGCCAAAAAAAATAATGCCAAATAATTTCAAAAATTTAAGGGATTAAACATCTGTCAGTTCAAGTAGATTTGGAGATTAATTAATCAACATAAAATCTACATAATCTAGATTTTGAGTTAAATTGTATCAGAATCAAGATGTTGAGTTAAATGGTAAGTAATTAATAACTTTTGTTTGTCTTAAGATATCAAGTTATTCATTACGTGAAATATTTGACGATTTATGGAAATTTGGTCAGAATAATTCATTAAAAAAAAGGTGTTTTTATTTGGAAGGTTGGTTGGTAGCCGTTATTATAACAAGTAGAAGAATATATTTGAAATTTATTTCAAATAAAGTATAAGTCTTATTAAAGGAAACCTCTTCCTTTATATAACTACTTACAAGCCTCCCTCAATTAGAGAAGTGTCTCTATTGTTCATCCTCTCGCCTCTGGTCAGCACCACAGGGTTTTGTCTTCTCCAATTGTGCGTTCCTTCCTGACTTATCTCTTATTCTATATTTTCTTTCATTGATTAGTGTTCATCCTCTTGCATTTTTTTTTGGTGTAATTTGGTTAATCAAAATATAATTTTAATACTAAAAGTTACGACTTATTTAATAAAATATAATTTTAAAACTAAATATTGATGAATTATTAGTATTTTAATATCACATACATTTATTTTACAGTTAAACGAAAAATTATCAATCTCATTTAAGTATTAATTGTTCAATTTAATTCTTGTTAATTTGGTCTTAGCGTAATTTAAAATAACATTAAGTGAAATTTGTGAAATTAATTGGCATTTTTTTTTTTGATAGAATTTGGTCTGAAGGAAAATAATTTTAAAACTAAANACCAACCTTTCAAGTATAAACCTCTCATTTTGAATGAATTATTCTTACTAAATTTTCATAATTAGATAAGGGATGTTTATGATTTGATTCGATTTCAAAACGTGGACAATTGGGTTCTCTACTTTGATTATTGACTATAGCTTAAAATCTAATAATCTGCACAATATAATTACTTTCTAAAGCTAATTTATTTATCAATCAAAGTAAATAATAATAAGTTATAATCGGTAAGCGTCTTTTTTTAGAGGCTGTTGACCATTACGAAATATAATTTATATATTTAGACATTTTTAGAAGTAAATCTTTTTTTTTTAATTTACAAAAATGATACCATGCAAACAGACCATAAGACAATTGTTTTGTTCACCTCTAAAATAACACGAGCAAATAGTAGTACATGATTATTTCTTTTTCTTTACAACTATAAAACTCTTGAGTTTCATGAAATTTCTTAGGCTACAAGTTTTAGATCCAACAATCTTGAAAGACATCACCCATAAAAATAACATTATAATATAATTCAACTAATTAGTATTTAACTAGCACATCGCATAAATCATTATTTCTTAACATAATATCATATGACTACCCGTATACATCGTTATATAGATTAGTGATTATCACACGTGGCATATATCAATTATTTTATTAAAGCGGTACTTAATATAGTAAATTTCGATGATTCAATTATTACGTCTAATTTAATTTGTTTTAATTTAATATAATTGTAATCATATTATTTGTTAATTATTAATTTATTTACTTAATCAGATATTAATTTATGTTTAGTGAATTTAATTAAACATAATATAATTTATTTAATAATAAGCGAAATATCTCATTGTATTCCATTATGGTAAATTTGAATTCGGGAAGGCGATCATAAATTCACCAAAGCTTTCAAGAACTTGTAAAGGTATGCTTACGCAATATTTACATTGGGTTTAATGTAAATGTTTTAGATATTATGACCTACGTTTGATGTGTAATCACATTTGTGTTCTCTTAATAAAAAATTATTTAATGTTTCTATTATTTTTAATTTCAATTTTAAAAAATGACACTAATTTTTTAAAAAAGAAAAAAACTAAATCATGATTATTGATAAAGTAAATTTAAAAATACTAAATTAATTAAATTAATTGCTAAATAGAAATTAATTTATTTAATTTAATAATTAATAATTAACATAATTACAAATAATATTAAACCAAAAATAAATTAAATCGGTCGTCATAATTGTATCATCAAAATTTAGTATTAAAATTATATTTTAATTAACCAAATTATGCCAAAAAAAAATAATGCCAAACAATTTCAGAAATTTAAGAGGATTAAACATCTATGACTTCAAGTAGATTTGGAGATTAATTAATCAACATAAAATCTACATAATCTAGTTTTTGAGTTAAATTGTATCAGAATCAAGATGTTGAGTTAAATGGTATGTAATTAATAACTTTTGTTTGTCTTAAGATATCAAGTTATTCATTACGTGAAATATTTGACGATTTATGGAAATTTGGTCAGAATAATTCATTAAAAAAAAGGTGTTTTTATTTGGAAGGTTTGTTGGTAGCCATTATTAAAATAAGCACAAGAATAGATTTGAAATTTATTTCAAATAAAGCATAAATCTTATTAAAGGAAACCTCCTCCTTTATATAACTACTTACAAGTCTCCCTCAATTAGAGAAGTGTCTCTACTGTTCATCCTCTCGCCTCTGGTGAGCACCACAGGGTTTTGTCTTCTCCAATTGTACGTTCTTTCCTGACTTATCTCTTATTCTATATTTTCTTTCATTGATTAGTGTTCATCCTCTTGCATTTTTTTTGGGTGTAATTTGGTTAATCAAAATATAATTTTAATACTAAAAGTTACGACTTATTTAATTAAAATATAATTTTAAAACTAAATATTGATGAATTATTAGTATTTTAATATCACATACATTTATTTTACAGTCAAACGAAAAATTATCACTCTTATTTAAGTATTAATTATTCAATTTAATTCTTGTTAATTTGGTCTTAGCGTAATTTAAAATAACATTAAGTGAAATTTGTGAAATTAATTGGCATTTTCTTTTGATAGAATTTGGTCTGAAGGAAAATAATTTTAAAACTAAATTTTGATGATTCAATTATTACGGCTAATTTAATTTATTTTAATTTAATATAATTATTTAAAGTTTTCTGCTATTTTAATTTTAATATAAAAAATGCCACTAATTTTTTAAAAAGAAAAAAAAACTTAATCATGATTATTGATAAAGTAAATTGAAAATTATTAAATTAATTGCCAAATAGAAATTAGTATCTAATTAACTGAATAAATTAATAATTAATATAATTACAAATGATATTAAACCAAAAATAAATTAAATCAGTTGTCATAATTGCATCATGAATATTTTGTATTAAAATTATAGTTAATTAACCAAATTATGCCAAAAAACAATGCCAAACAATTTCAGAAATTTAAGAGGATTAATTTGTTAGGCTCACTTATATTCCCAGCTTAAGATATTATTTATGTCCGGCTCGCTTATTTATCAAAAGAATAAAATATGAGCTACTTATTTAGTCACATGTTAAGATATTTGTCTATGACTTCAGAAATAGGAAATAGGCTTGAAATTCAAGACTAATAAACCGTCATCATATTTGCACCAACTACTTAAATATTTTCTTGTCAAAATTATAATCACCTCCTCTTAATCGAAGTCAATTGCGTGTATGGCAACATCTAAATTACAAAAATAAAGGCCTTCAATTCATGAAATTAGTGTAAATTATTATTAATTAATCATTCAATAAAGAAGTTTCATCTAACACTGCCTACTAAGTCAAGTAAGTCCTTTGCTTATTTTAAATTTTTTTTTTATGTTTGGTATTTACAAACTTCAAATAGATTTAGAGATTAATTAATCACCATAAAATGTACAGAATCAAGGTTTTGAGTTAAATCATATTTTTATGTTTGGTATTTAAAAACTTCAAATAGATTTAGAGATTAATTAATCATCATAAAATGTACAGAATCAAGGTTTTGAGTTAAATCGTATCAAAATCAAGATTTTGAGTTAAACAGTAAGTAATTAATAACTCCTGCTTGTCTTAAGATATCTAGTTATTTATTACGTGAAATATTTGACGATTTATGGAAATATAGCAGAATAATTCAATAAAAAAGGATGTTTAAATTTGGAAGGTTGGTTGGTAGCCGTTATTGAAATAAGCAGAAGAATAGATCTAAAATTTATTTCAAATAAAGTATTAGTCTTATTAAAGAAAACCTCTTCCTTTATATAACTACTTACAAGCCTCTTTCAATTAGAGAAGTACATATATTGTTCATCCTCTCGCCTCTGGCGAGCACCAAAGGGTTTTGTCTTCTCCAATTGTGCGTTTCTTCTTCACTTATCTCTCATTCTATAATTTTTTCCATTGATTAAAGTATATTATATGTTCAAACATTTTAGCAAATTCTGTTTTGGGATGGAATGATTGTGTCTTCAATTGAGCAGAAAAAATATGGAGCAAATCATACAATGTAAATGTTAATATTCAATAATATGGAGCGGTTTAAGATTTTCTTTTTTAAATCATACTTTTTTTTCTATATCTTCTTTAGTTCTATGTATTCAATAATTTGAGAATGTTTTTTAAATCTTTTTTTTTTGTAATCAAGATAATGGACAACCACAATATTTGGAAATGGGGGGCTGAATTCTTTTCAGGTCAGTCGAACGCCTTAGAGGATCTCGAATGGTTCGTTATCACAGTAAAACTTGCTGACATGACAAGATCAATGGCTAAACGGATCAAATGCTTTGATTATGATCACAAAGTCGCTGAGACCAAACAATCGTGGGAAAAGATGGGGTTCACAGAGGACGAGGAGTCGAGCAATGAAAACTACGCCATAAAATTCAAGACGAACACTAGGATTGACAAGTGCGATAATCACATCATACTTGGCAGCTATTCTTCTAAGTGTTTCAAGACATTTCCATCAGCTCAGACATTGTCATGGAATAAGATCGGGGGTTATATGTTTATTTCTTGCAATGAAACCATGGAGAAAGACATTAAGATGCAGTTGTTCTGTTTGCCATTAAGCTATTGTGACTCTGTCAGNTTTTTTAAAAAAGAAAAAAAACTAAATCATGATTATTGATAAAGTAAATTGAAAAATATTAAATTAATTGCTAAATAGAAATTAATATCTGATTAACTGACTAAATTAATAATTAATAATTAATATAATTACAAATGATATTAAACCTAAAATAAATTAAATCAATAGTCAGAATTGCATCATGAATATTTTGTATTAAAATGATTGATTAATTACCAAATTATACCAAAAAATAATGCCAAACAATTTCAGAAATTTAAGAGGATTAATTTGTTACGCTCACTTATATTCCCAGCTTAAGATATTTTTTATGTCCGGCTCGCTTATTTATCAAAAGAATAAAATATGAGCAACTTATTTATGTCACGTGTTAAGATATTTGAATCATCATATTTGCACCAACTAATTAAATATTTTCTTGTCAAAATTATAATCACCTCCTCTTAATCAAAGTTAATTACGTGTATGACAACATCTAAATTACAAAAATAAAGGCCTTCAATTCATGAAATTAGTGTAAATTATAATTAATTAATCTTCAATAAAGAAGTTTTATCTAACACTACCTACTAAGTCAAGTTAGAGTCCTTGGCTTATTTTAAAAAAAAAATTATGTTTGGTATTTAAAAAAGTTCAAATAGATTTAGAGATTAATTAATCATCATAAAATGTACAGAATCTAGGTTTTGAGTTAAATCGTATCAGAATCAAGATTTTGAGTTAAACGGTAAGTAATTAATAACTCCTGCTTGTCTTAAGATATCTAGTTATTTATTACGTGAAATATTTGACGATTTATGAAAATTTAGCAGAATAATTCATTAAAAAAAGGATGTTTAAATTTGGAAGGTTCGTTGGTAGCCGTTATTGAAATAAGCAGAAGAATAGATCTAAAATTTATTTCAAATAAAGTATAAGTCTTATTAAAGAAAACCTCTTCCTTTATATAACTACTTACAAGCCTCTTTCAATTAGAGAAGTACATATATTGTTCATCCTCTCGCCTCTGGCAAGCACCAAAGGGTTTTGTCTTCTCCAATTGTGCGTTTCTTCCTCACTTATCTCTCATTCTATACTTTTTCCATTGATTAATGTGTATTATATGTTCAAACATTTTAGCAAATTCTGTTTTGGCATGGAATGATTGTGTCTTCAATTGAGCAGAAATAATATGGAGTAAATCATACAATGTAAATGTTAATATTCAATAATATGGAGCGGTTTAAGATTTTCTTTTTTAAATCATACTTTTTTTTTCTATATCTTCTTTAGGTCTATGTATTCAATAATTTGAGAATGTTTTTTAAATCTTTATTCTTTGTACTCAAGATAATGGACAACCACAATATTTGGAAATGGGGGGCTGAATTCATTTCATGTCAGTCGAACGCCTTAGAGGATCTCGAATGGTTCGTTATCACAGTAAAACTGGCTGACATGACAAGAACAATGGCTAAGCTGATCAAATGCTTTGATTATGATCACAAAGTCGTTGAGATCAAACAATCATGGGAAAAGATGGGGTTCACAAAGGACGAGGAGTCGAGCAATGAAAACTACACAAGAAAATTCAAGACGAACACTATGATTGACAAGTGCGATAATCACATCCTACTTGGCAGCTATTCTTCAAACAAGTGTTTCAAGACTTTTCCATCAGCTCAGACATTGTCATGGAATAAGATCGGGGGTTATATGTTTATTTCCTGCAATGAAACCATCGAGAAAGACATTAAGATGCAGTTGTTTTGTTTGCCATTAAGCTATTGTGACTCTGTCAGGGCAATTACTCCAGGAATGCCTCTTTTCCTTTACAATGAACAACTCGCCAACTTCATGGAATTTTTGAAGCAACCAGTTTTGGTGGTTATAATATAGATTCAACAGTCTGGGAAGATATCAACTATAAGGGCACTTCTAGGTTTCCTGCACAGGTGAGAATTCGTATTAAAAAGCTCTGCAAGCCCCTTGAGGAGAATGCATTCAGGCCAATTTTACAAAATTATTGTGACCTCACAGTTAGCTTTGAACTCTCAGTTGTAGAAACCTCGGCCCTATTAGATTTGTACGAGAAACAGGACATGAAGATTAATGAAGCTTTTGGGAAGANAACAAGTGTTTCAAGACTTTTCCATCAGCTCAGACATTGTCATGGAATAAGATCGGGGGTTATATGTTTATTTCCTGCAATGAAACCATCGAGAAAGACATTAAGATGCAGTTGTTCTGTTTGCCATTAAGCTATTGTGACTCTGTCAGGGCAATTACTCCAGGAATGCCTCTTTTCCTTTACAATGAAACAACTCGCCAACTTCATGGAATTTTTGAAGCAACCAGTTTTGGGGGTTATAATATAGATTCAACAGCCTGGGAAGATATCAACTATAAGGGCACTTCTAGGTTTCCTGCACAGGTGAGGATTCGTATTAAAAAGCTGTGCAAGCCCCTTGAGGAGGATGCATTCAGGCCAATTTTAAAAAATTATTGTGACCCCACAGTTAGCTTTGAACTCTCAGTTGTAGAAACCTCGGCCCTATTAGATTTGTACGAGAAACAGGACATGAAGATTAATGAAGCTTTTGGGAAGAGCAAGCTGAAGTAAAGGATGTATCAAGTTAAAACAAATAGCTAGCTTAGATTAAGTATATGTTTGTTGTTATATTTCTATAGTTAGTTTGATTTTGGGGTTTCTTATCCTTATTTGTTGTATTTTTAACGTATTTAATTGTCTTCTATTTTCAAAGGGTTATTGCATGTTTCATGTGACATTGATAAAATGTTTGTCAATTATATTTAAAATAATTAGTCAATTATATTTTACTTCAGGCCTTCAACAATGTTTTACACATATCTGTTTATTTTCATTGAAGAATCAAAGTTAATTGAATTCTTTCCCACTTGATTATTGAGATGAAAATTTATTTATCGGTGTAATGTTAACTAATTTATACTAAAACAAATTAAGAAACTCGTAAATATTTAATAAATATTTAGCAAACTATTACTTTTTTAAACCATAGATATAAAATCTTCAAAATATCTCATTTAAAAGGAAAGCAAAGATAAACATTAACACCATTAATCTCGCTCAAACCATTTAATCAGCTGAATTTAATTAATGCCAAATCAAAAGCTATTAATGCTATGTTTTCGATAAATTCAGGTTTTATTATTATTATTAAGTCCATGATATGAGACGAGAGAGGGAGAAATTAAATACTTTCTTACGACATTGACATCTAATCTTTTTTGTAAAAAAATAATTAAAAATTTTATAGTATATCAAATATAATTAATTCTAAACTAAAATATAAATAAAAATAAAAAAATAAGAATAAAAGATAATCTCTTATTATGCGAAATATTCGACAATTTATTGAAATCCAGTAAGGAATAATTCATTTTATTTTTTCTGCGCATTACAAAAAAAAAAGAACTATATTTTCATGATAAATTATCATCTTACTTTTTTTTTTCGTCAATGTCGAGAAATTCAAAAATCAAAGTTTATATTTGGAAGGTTATTAGACGTAATAGAAATTAGCAGAAAAATAAAAATAGAAATTTCTTCAAATTAAGAAGTTGTAAAAAAAGGAAACATCACTCTGCATATAATTACTTATTATGAATTAAGTTCACCGTCTATTGTTTCCTAATTCCCTTCTAAAACCTTCTTCGAGCTCAGAGCTACCACCTTTTGTTTCCTAATTAAAGATTGAGATCGAGTTCACCGCCTCTATGATCGAGATCGAGAAATCTCTAGTTTTTTCAATTCTGAATCCAACAAACTTATCGAAGGTTTTAGTTTACTTTGATATTCTCCTAACACTTTATTTTTCAATTTTAAATTTGATTCTCATATTAAATGAATCGTTTATTTTGATTTTATTAGTTTTTCCTTGAACGTTTTCCCATGATTACATATTATATATTCGACGATTTTAACATATTTTGTTTGAGTGTCAATGTATGTCTTCAATTGACCTGAAATTAAGTTGCACAAGTTAAAAAGTAAAGATTGCATCATTGTTTGTAAGAATTTGTATTATGGTTTTATTCGGATTAGGAACTAAACCTGAAATTAGCCAAAGATTTTATATAACACTGAATCAGAGTAAAGAGTTAAAATTGCTCCTATTTGACACAATATATATTTAAACCATTTATTTTATCTCATTTTACCAAAAACTAATTGTAGTGGGAAATATGTTTTTTCATATTAGAAAATTTCATCGCATAAACATAGTTTAGTAGTTACTGTTTTAAACTTTGCATTTAAAATTTGCTAGTAGTTAGTAATTTAGTTCTGATAGTATCTCAAACATTCAAAATTAGTGACAGTAATTTCGTTTTATTTCTGTGAATTTCCTAGTTAATTTATCATTTTAAATTTAAACTTTCCTCGTGGGATTGATATTTGTGGCTTAAATAGAAAGTCTTATATTACTTGATAAAGATATGTAAATTTGCGTAGAATTCCTACATTAAGTGATTAACGTTCTTATTCATAAAATACCTCATCAAGTTTTTGGCACCGTTGTAAAGCGGAGTCAACTTTATAATTTTTACACAATTATATTTTCGGGGATCACCCACCAAAAGAGGTGAGGGTTACAAATCCCAATTATGTTATACGTATTGTTTTTAATGGTTTAGTCGAGACTCATCATTTGCTTCGTGTTTCGAGTAGTTTGAATAATCGATCATGCAAAGTAGAGTTAGCACACTCTAATAGCATGCAAAGTAAATCTAAGGTGGTGTTTCATTATCCTTGAAAAACATAGTAAGCATCTACAAAGTTAACCTAAGACAACCCAATCAAGATGATGGCTTTCCTTCATTATGGGGCCTGATGTACTTAGCCTTAAGGGTAGTTAAACATAATATGACTGGAAGATTTTTGTCAACAAAAATATAAAAAAATATTATGCTTTATAATTTTTTATTTTAAAAAATTATTTAAAATATTCAAAAGTGTTGTCTTAAATTAAAATATTATTTATGTAATATATAATAACAATATTATTAATATATCATAATCATATTCTTAAAATTTTATTAAATAATTTTATTATATATTATGTCATCATTTTAATTCTGGTTGGATCATCCAACATTAAACCTCACATTCTTTTGATTTGTTGGCCAGTTTGATTTTCGTAACCGTGTTTATAATTCATAGTGTGGCTTATTTATGTTGTAGAAGATGTCGCTTGTTTAAGTTTGAAAGTAGAGCATATCAAACCAATAATTATTGTTTGGTCAAATTCTCCTGTAGATTTGATTTTGGGTTGTTTATTTTCCTATTATCAGTTTAATTTGAGTTAATTTAAATTTATTTTGCAGGAGGAAATTGGAAGACCTGCTCAACGCCCTGGTGCTCCTGGTGCCGCTCCTGTTCGCCCATGAGCTGGTAGTCCTCATTTCAACAATTTAACCGGTTTTAATTTCCAAGTTGTGTTTCATGCTTCTATATCTTAAACTGCAACACTTTTGTATTCTCAAATATTGAATTTAAGTATCCTGTAGTTTTTGTTGGACTTATTTTGTTTGAGTTTCAGCGTCCGTCCTTATTTTTTAAAGTTGGTTTGCATAGTTGAATTGTTTTTTCATGCTTTGATGTTCCTTTTTATTTTTGCACCTTCACGTACAAAAGTGTGACATATCATTTACATGTTTTAAAACAAAAGAACCTTGGATGGCAAGCTGAGCACAATAATGGGTTGTCTTGTTGCATTTGCGGGGGTTATGCATAAACAACAATTATCTGATGGATGTAAGAAAAACTAAATGTAGTGTAGTTTGCTATCATTTTTGCCAATGCTTTCTCTCTAATGTAGCCTTCAAAGAAGAACACCTTTACGCTCCAACTTCCATGGTTTGCAATGTGGTGTCCGATTCTAACCGTAGATCAAGGTGATCTATGGTTATGATGTATTTCAGTGGGCCCCATTTTAAGATTTTTCTTTCCTCAAAAAAATCTTGATTGCATCCTGATCGTAGATCACCGTGATCTACGGTCAGAATCAGACACCGCATGCATCTTTGCATGTGATGTATGTATGCATTAATTTTTCCAACATTAGAGCTTTCTTAATGTTCAAACCTTTGACCATAATGACATGAACCCCACTACCATGCAGGAACTTCTTTCCTTTTTTTTTTGTCATTTTTTGATACAATACAATTAAAATCACTCCAACAATGGTTGGTAATTCATTATCGTATGAGCGGAACATAACTTCCCACATTCTTCATAGAACAAAGTGCTCATTATATGCACATAATGACTTTCTTGTGCATCAACTCATCTCTAAAAGAGATAATCTCTCTCCACCACACAATAATGACCAGTCTGATTAACCCATCCACTGAAGGTTGAAAGGTGAAATCCCACTTATTTCCGGCGTTGATGCTAACTTCTTTACAGCTGAGCTAATTCATGCTTGTATCAACGAGACCAACAAAGAATAACTTGTTCTCTTCAGTTAGCATGAGATAGTTGCTCGTAGGCTTTTTGCAGACATCCCGAGAATTCTAAAAAAGGATGGGCGCCATTGGGTAACTAAAGGGGGCACGATCCTGACGTCCATTCTTTCTTCAACATTCTTCTTGTATTTTTTACTTTTCATCTTCACCTGGCCTAAATGAAGCTGCTCCAAAATGAGCTTTCGAGACTCCTTCCTTACCAGCTTGTTATTTGGTGCCACCAAGTCCCTTAGCAATCTGTTGGATTGGATCTAGAAAAAGACTACGTGTAATATTGGATGGTTGGTTCTTTCATGCCCATAGGAAGCTCACTCAAAATATTCCTTAGAATCATGTTTGAATCTTCAACGGGTGGCCAATGAGCACGTTCGGCTTTTGTCAAAGACTCCACATTTCACCTTTGTTTTTATTGGAGTGAAACAAGCTCCTCTTATCATTCATTTTAGTATCCTTGGCCTTTTCTGTCCCCTTGAGACCCAAGTCCATGGTCCCAACTCAAATTTCGAGATCCTTTTTCCCCTAACAGCATTAAACCTACGCTGGTTGCCAACCCGTGAGTTGCACATGGTATTGTTCATACATACATTAATATGTTGCACAATATTATCGACACCTGAAAGTGGAGCAGCTTCCTGGATATTATAATGGACCTCCATCCGCTTCTCCTTCCTGCCCTGAAGTGTTCTGTAAAACCTTATTAAGAGTGTCATGACCATTGGCCATGCTCATATTTGGTTGGTCCGATAAAAGAGAATTCCCAATAATGTTCCCGTTTGACCCTTCATCACAACACGGAGCTTCTTTGCTTTGATTAAGCTTTTAACTAATTTTGTGACAGTTAAAGAAGAGATGTGAGATCCCTTCATATTCAAACCTTGGATAAAATTCACCCTTGACCCCCAAAATCAGTGTCCCGACTTTCAATTTCTTTGAAGGCGAGTTTAACACATACTGGAGCATACACATTTCTCCCCCACAAATTGGTATTGGTATCCAACCATAATGGTTGTCCCACTATTGCTGCTATATGGGGGATATTAGTACTATCCCAATAGAGGAGAGGAAGTTGCGGTAGTCTGTTCCAGAAACCACTAAGAGAATCCTGTGAGAAATTAGTCCTCCATATATCAAGCCCTATAATGTGTCCTGCTACAGACCATGTTTCCCTGGGAAGAATCGCATCTTTGGCTTCAACAGCGTTCAAAATGCCAACAAAACAATCATTTTCCATGGTGGCAATTTGGATGTGTCCAAATTAGTCCCATTTGCGCTTAAGTTCCAGGCTTGAAATGGACAAAGGAACATGTCTTCCCAATATCTTGCCCACCAGAGCGTCTTTGAACTTCTGTATATTTTGCTTCTCGCATACCATATTAAGTTTAAAAATCTCTTTGGCACTAATGAAATCCTTAGTGATTTCATTCGTCATGACCAGTATATAAATTGGTTTCTGCAAAGCATTCTATTATGATTGTTTTTTATCATACAAAGCTTGTTGTAGTTCTCCAAACTTGATCCTGTTATCCTGCAAATTTCCTTGGGTAGTCACCATTCCAGTGCTAGACTGAAGCTGCGTGAGAAATGTGGGGCAATAGGACCCTGGTCATCAACGACATTTTCACAAACAGCTTGTTTGCACATCTTCTCACTAATGCAATTGGGTGAGACAGAGCTAGTACTTCTACTACCTGCAATGAATGTTTCACAGTTTGACACCCATACCTTCCTTATCTCTCCTAAATAGGGGAAATTCTTATCCACAACCACATTTTCACAATTACCACCCAACTTAGACAACGAATCGAATCATCCTCATCATGTCGGCCAATTTCGAAATAGTGAATCCTTGAAGTTGCCTGCAGTATGTTGCTATTTTGAAGATCGGGTTTAACCCTTTGTTTCGGTTCTTGATAGGGGAGCCAACAGAATGCTTCAAACCTCCCCCTTTTTTGTTTTTGATGTCTCTTGTGCGTGAGAAATTATTGCATACGGTCTCTGCATGCGGTATCCGATCCTCACTGATCACGGTGATCTACGGTCAGAATTATTTCAGTTTTTTTTTT
>NEWO01000209.1:54087-67540 GCA_003013225.1 Phalaenopsis aphrodite
AATGAACTTTGAAGTATAAAAGCTAAATAGTTTCAAAGCCAATAAGAAAATAATACCTTAAAATTTTAGCTCTCATATTGCTTTCTCTAAAAAACTTTCGATAAACTGGAGTTGCCAATCTCTTCTTTTTGATTTTGAATAGATTGAAATTGTCATCAGATTCATTTATCTCAGGTTTGGAACTCTCAATGCTGCTTTGGACTGAATTTTCTTTTTCACATTCATGACAACAACTTTTATTTGTCATAACTTCACAATAAGGTAAATTTAATTATATTATGCACTTATTGTGTCAAAATGAATTGAAACAAAATATAGTATGATAGATTTGTAAAATATTCAGAACATACTAGACATCTCTGTCTTTCATTCCTTTCCGGTTAATGACAAAATAAGTAGGTGCGGTTAATCTATTTCTTCTCTCTGGTGTGCGAGACGGTCGCGGATCATTTTCTTCATCATTTTCAGGGTTTTCATTACTCTCTAATTTATTCCAATTGATTTTTTCCTCATTGTATGAGCATGCTGTCTTTTTAACTGTAATATTACATATATAAAATTCATTATTTTCTGAAACATATACTCAAACTATCTATCCTTTATAGAGCTTATGTATGTGTGTGAATGTGTGTGTTCGTTATTGAGTAAGGAAAGTAACTACCGAAAAATTCATTTGGAGAAAATTTCCTTTTCGTTGGCGCATCTATTCGCTTTCTATTTTTTAAAATAGAACAAGTTGTGTCCTCAAGCTCAATATCTGAAGTATCATATATGAAAATTTTGTGTGGTTAAGCTACCTCCTTGGAAGCCATTAATTTGATCTGATCACTAGCACAAATTTAGTATAAATCATTATTGATATTATATAATAAATAAATAAAATTTTGATTCAACTTAAAATGCTTGAAACTAGCTGGTAAGTTAAGCAAAAATGAATTCAGGCTACAACCTACATATATTTAATTAGTTTAACTCTTAAGTTCTCTAGAAACGTCGGTGTTCAGAAACAAATCAAGTGTTCTTTAGTAGCCTCATGCATTGTGTAGACTTTACATTTAGTGGCGAAAATAATTGTGATTAGCCGGTTATTAGATATAATAAATGATAAATATCTTAAATATGAAAAAATAACCTTTTGTAAAACGATTTTTTCATTTTTCTGATAATTGATATAAAACAATACAAAATTGTAAAATTGAATGATCCTTTTCACGATAAATTACCAACTTTTCTTTTAATATGAAACATGATATGAATTGCAAGTAATAATAATAAAGCCAAAGTTTTTCCATCTATAATTATATTGAAAAAGCTTTCTGGTTTGAAGATATAAGAAAATACAAATAAAAAATACCTTAAAACTGCATGATTTTTTTGGCAATATATCACAAAACTTGTCCATTAAAATTAAGAAATGTGATACAAAATAATAATAATAATAATTGCAAAAAACAATGCCTAAACTTTTTTGTGATTGACAACCAAAATAAAACATGGTTGAAGCATGAAACATATGATTACTAATTAGAGGAATAAAAATATAGAAAAACTAAAAAATCAAAAAGAATTTGATCATTCCAAGTAAAAATTAGATTCAAAACCCTAATGCAATATGCTAAAGAAAGACTGGCTAAAACTATATTACAAATTCTTACTAAGAATGATGTAATTTTTGTTTTTTTCACAACTTCTGCAGCCTTAATTTCAGGTCAATTGAAGACATACATTTGCACCAAAATAAAATATTTTAAAATTGTCAAATATGTAATATGTATTCGGAGGAAAAATTTTAAGGAAGAACTAATAAATCCTGAAGAAATGCTTCATTTAATATGAGAATCAGATTGAAAATTGAAAAATAAAGTATTGGGAGAATATTAGAGTATACTAAGACCCTCGATAAGTTTACCAGATTCAGAATTGGAATAACAAGAGATTTCTCCATCTCGATCTCAATCGCAAAGACCCTGAACGTAATCTTGTTCTCTAATTAGGAAAAGGTAGGTGGTGATCTCTGAACTCGAAAAGAGATTCAAAAGGGGATTAGGAAACAATATACGGTGAACTCGATCACTAACAAGTAATTATATGCAGGGTGAGGTTTCCTTTTTAAAAATATCTTAATTTCAAAGAAGTTTCAATTTTATTTTCTCGCTTATTTCTAAAATGGCTAACAAACTTCCAAATATAAACCTAAATTTTTTATTTTCTCGGAATTGGCAGAAAAAATTTAGGCGGAGATTTATCAAGAACATATAGTTTTTTTTGTAATTAACAAAAAAAGAGATGAATTTTTTTTACTAGATTTCAATAAATTGTCATATATGTTACATAACAAGAGATTATTTTTTCTTCTTATTTTTAATTTTATTTATTTTTTATTTTTTATTTAGAATTAATTACATTTGATATGTTATAATATATTTAATTATTTTTTACAACACTCAATAAATTTTAAATTTGTTGATGATCGAAAACAAGAGCTTAGATAATGTAGGCATTTGTTTTTTAGGTTAGTAATAACCGCACGTGATTCATGTAAAGCATCGTTCGTGAGGTTATAAATTAATTCATATTTTAACCTCTGAACTTCACCAAAAAAAATTGAATATTGACATTAAATAATGATAAATGTATAGATCTAAAGTTGAAGAAAAGTTATTTTCCAGAAAATTGATAATTTTCATTGAAAATAATTTGTTCGAATTGAAACTAATTTTGTCAAATAACCTTTTGGAAAATGCGGCTAAGATCTAAAACTCATGATAAAATATCCAAAACATAGTCGGAATAATAATAATTAAAATAATTGTTGTGTACAAAATCAAGTCAATAAATAAAATATATATATTATTGAACCATGGTCTTGAGCTCTATATAGGAAACAAAGGCGGTGAATTTGATCTTGATCTTAGTCTCAAATTAAGAAACAAAATGCAGTTAATTCAAACAAGGAAAGGAATTCAATAGGCTGAAAAAAATAAGATTCTTTGAACATTTTGATAAAAGTAAGATTTTTTACGCAATTAAAAGCATTTGTTAATTGAAATAAAATCTAGTGGAATAAATATGGAAGAGCTGATAATCAGATTAAAAAAAAAAGCTTAGCGACAACTATTCAACAATTAGATTAAAACTTAAATGCAATGTACTTACGAGATGCAATTCAAAAAAAAAATAATAAGTGAGGAAGAAATGCATAATTGGATAAGATAAAAGCCTTGTGCTTACCGGAGGTGAAATGATCAACAGTAGAAGTAATTCATTAATTGAGGGAGAGTTGTGAGTAAGTATATAAAGGATAAGGTTTACTTTTTAAGGATTACTTAATTTGAAATTAATTATAATGGCTCCCAACCTTCCAAGTATAAACCTCCCATTTTGAATGAATTATTCTTACTAAATTTCCATAATTAGATAGGGGTTGTGACAGCGACTTTTTATATACATAAAAATACAAGAATTTGACACCACTACTAGAAGATTTAAACCCTCGGCAATGACGCCAAAAACTTGATGCAACTTTTAATATGCAAGAATTTATGAACCTAGATTTATATATTTATAATGATTTTGTAAAGTCACAATTTCAAACGCAAGTATACGTATCGCTCAAGTAATACATGACTCTATTGGAGTCTCGTTTATCGATCCCACAAGGAAGCGAGGTAAGTTGTCCTTAGTCAAATCCTAGTCTACTACAATTAGTCCTTAGTTTGAAATATCGATTAAAATGATGTTTTATCTAGCAACTACTCCTAATTGCAAGTGTTAATTGTAAAGATAGTAACTATAACTAAATGCAAATATTAATTCTAAAGATAACTATTTTTGGATGAATTGGTTTGGAGAATTTTGAGATATTAAAAACTATTATTCTTATGTAATGAACTGAATAATGTAAAGGAATGAGATGCATTAAATATTGTATGTACCAAATATGAGCAATCATATTCTTTACCCTTTGGTCCAGACATAAAAAATATTGACTAACCCTATGCTTGTTTACTGAAGTCGTGGCTAGGCTGGGAGAATACTAACTCTCACTTAGGAGCTCGCACGTTCCCCTCACCTAAGGGCTAACATCTTTGCTTCAATACTCAAACAAAAGGACAAAATTGGGGATTCTAGTCTTTCACGCTAAAATCTCCAATTTTACCCCCATTAAAGTATATTTCCCTATTTATTTGCATTCAACTCCCATGAACTTAACCATCCATGGAATCTGAATGTGGTTCTACTCTGTTGAGAATTACACAGCCCTCTCGGGTCTTAATGCAATTACAACGAACTTTAACACTACAACAGGCATTTATTGTAACGTAAATAAAGTGCAAGTAAAAAACCATCACATTGATAATTAAATCCGCTTCTAACATGCATCACAAAATCTCAAACATGAATTATACTCATTGCAAAAGAAAAGTAAAATGGAAACAAAGACATAATCTTCTCATGTCATTATTTCCAACAAGAAGAGAGAGTAAGAGAAACACATCACAAAGTACGAAGAAAACACAACGAAAACTTCATTTAACCAAAGCAAATCTACTAGATAAGTGTTTACAAAATAATATGTTAATGAAGAACACAATACTTAGCTTTTTCCCTTAAAAGAAAGAAGAAAATCTCTCCCACAAAGTCTCCCCCCCGATCCATGCAATGCTAGAACATCTCCTTACAATTTCTCTCAAAATCTCCTCCCCAATCTCTGCAAAATAGTAGAAATCTACATTTTTACTTTTATTCTAAGAAACCTAAAATTTTTCCACACTTTTCCTAACATTCCTCTCACAAAAAACCCTCTCCTTTTCTAACCTAAATTCATTCTTTTAAAGTGTAGGGACGAAGTATGAAGAGTTGCCACAAGAATCCTTTCAAAAAGCGTTCAAATACGTTGAATTTTGGCCCATAACCGCCAAAACTTGATACATAGTCGTCTCGGGCGCCGTCGACGGGCTCGAGGGCGTTGTTGGTGAGCTTTTATGTCTTTTTTTTGTCTTCTCTGGGAAATCTCACCATCGGCGTCGTTTTGGCGCCGTCGGCGGGCAGACTGCGCAGCTCCACCATTTCGCTCCGTTTGGCTCCGTTTTAACTCCGTTTTGCCCCGTTTCAGTTGCATTGTGTTCCTAACAGATAGCCCTACAAAATAAGCATAAAAATAAACTTCCTTTAAAGTGTGATCTCATTTAAAAATATGCAAGAAATGTAAAAGAGATTAAGAATCGAAAGACTTATCGAAAGGTGACAGGGCAAAATTTCATTTCTTGCTCGTTTTTGCTCCAAATTGCACCGTTTTGGTTTTTTTTTTGCTCCAATGACCATAATTCATCATATCTGCAACAAAATATCAAAAATACCCTTCTTTAAAGTGTAATATCATCAAAATCAGTGTAAAATAGGTATGAAAATCTCAACAGTTTTTCATTTGGTCAAAATCCCCCAAACTTTACTATTACTTGTCCTCAAGTAATTTTAGTACTACATAAAAGTTATGATCTATTGTAGTAAAGTTTTAATTTTGAAATACTATTAGTTAGATTTAAGTAAATACCATAGCGAGATTTTTAGAAAAAATTCAAGTAATTAAATTAACTCTATAGGTACAAGATTATTTAGTCATCAAGTTTAAGAGTTCTAGTTTTCTATTCACTTCAAGAATAACTATATGTTGTAATATCAAGTCACTGATAATATTCAAATGATAGCAACTTCATGAGAACACTACTAGCAAAATATGTTAATCCATAAATATAAGTTCAGGAATGTATTTAGGTTTTCCCTTCCAGTGAAGCCAATTTTTTATTAGGCATCTCCTCAAGGTTCTCCTCACTTTTATATACTTTTTTTTCTTTTCTTTTCTCTTTTTCATTTGGATTGCTTTCAATCCTACATATTTTTCTTTTCTTTTCAGGGATTGTTGTTAATCCCTTCTTTTTTCTTTTTCAAGTGAGGATTATTATATCTGGATAGTCTTTAATGATTTTGAACATCACCTTTCTTTCCTTAAATTTGAAACTCAAAGCATTCCTTTACCTTATAAATATTTCATAGCTTTTACATCATTGAGCCATAATTTTTTATTCTCAAATGAATTTCCAAGATTCTTAGTACTTCAAAATATAGTTTCCTTTACTTTAAATAGTTAATTATAGTCTTATTCTCTTATACCAAATATCTTAATCTACAAAATTAATTTTCATTACAAAAATATTCCTTTAAATCTACCCTAATATTTAAATATCTATAAAATATAATTCTCTGAATTAAATTCCTTATATAAAACCATTTTAATAATTTTTGAAAATATTTAAATTGAGAACATCTAATAGTTAATCTTTTTCTTCCCTTCCCAAAACTTAAATTTTTCAATATGAAATGATACAGGTGGAAATAAAAATTCTAAATATAAATCATACCTCAGTACTTTAGGCATTTTCATCATTCTGAAATTTTTGCAGTCCTTCTTAAAATTTCTACTTCACCTTGTCTAAAACATTAGGAGCTTTCTATACATATAAATCATTAGAGAATTTGTTGGGCAATGAAATTTTGAAATAAGTACAAATCTAACTAGCATAATAAGTATCAGCATTGAAATATTAAAATGTTCTTCAATTCTTATAAATTGTAACACAAACACAAACACAAGCACACAAATAAGATAAATGAGGTCAATTCTTCCTCCATCTCATTGCATCTCACTAACTTACTTCCAATTTCTAACAGAATCACTACACAAATATATTTGGTGCTTATAAATGTTTTTATAGATTATAATCCCAAAGATAAAATTATCCCAGATATATTGGTTCTCCAGCACCAACACCAGACATCACCATATCCTAATAATTCAACACCTCTAACAGTTATAAGTACAGTGTAAAATCATCCATAAGTTACTCATCAAATAGGTTTGTGACTCCTATCAAATGAAAACAAAGTCCAAGAAAGGAAGTAACAAAATTGAGATGGAATTATCGCTGTAAAAATTCAGAATGGCTTTTGTAAAACTCAAGTCCGAGTGAGCCCGAGTTATAGTGGACTCGTCAATCTAACAACTACAAGAGAACATACAAATCTAACCATAATAAGAATTTAAGGAATCATCACCCTCATGACACACAAAAAGCAATTCAAAACACTAACAATCCAAACATCAAGCAGACAGATCAATCCACACTAAAGCAAACACAACTCAACACTAACAATCATGACTCTTAAGCATACTAAATCAAACCACACAGATAACTATGAGTTGTCTCCCATAAAGCGTTTGGTTTAACGTCGCTAGCCCGACAAATGATTCCTCCTTGATCGAAATTCCAATTAAGTAATCCTTAATCAATAGCCCAATTTTTTCCAAATCCACGTATTACTATAAAATCCTCAACTTTTAATTTTTCATTCAGCTCTTCCTTTTCATATTGATTCTTATGATTGTTCCTCATATTTATTTCTAGATCCAGTAATATTCTATTGATTTTCTCAATTTGCATATTAATATCATCCTTGAAATTTATAAGAAATGGATCGTTATATGATAATTCAAGATCTCCCAAATTTTGGATCAGATTCTCTCTAGATAATTTAGATTCTAGATCAATATCTCCTATGTTACTCTTCTGTTTCAAATTATCTTCCAATTCTTCAGGAATCTCTTCCATTAATCTTTCAATTTCCTCGTCCTTATCTCTCAAATCAAAGCTATGTTGAAACAAATCCTTAAATTCTCTTCTAAATATCAGTTCAATAATTTTAAATTGCTCATAATTCATTTCCTTAGGATTTATCTCAGAGTCACTAGGTAAGATCTCTGGGGGAAACTGTTAATTGCATTAATAATCTGCCCCAACATCAGAATCTCATTCATTTTGTTCGTATACCATAGAATATGCCATTCAGTGACTTTGAATAACTCTTTCATAGGAGATTTTTTACTGATTTCATCATTCAATTCAGGTTCATCTTGTGATTGAGTCGAATAAGAAGATATAGAGACTGGTGGTGTTTATGAATTCACCAAATAAGTAGGCTTTAAAATTGTAGGAGGAAAATTCATTTTAAGGTCATGAGAATTATCAACAGATGGAATTAAAAGTTTACTATTTTTGGTAACGTCCATCATTTCACACCTCTTCTGAACATACATACAGTCTTCTTTAAAAAACATTTTAGACTCATCATGAAAGCCCATTTCGATCTCATCTGTTAACTTACTCTCAAAACTTTTCTGGAAATAGTTTTTACTTAGATAATCAATTTCATCCATCTGAAAACAATCATCATCATTCTCTCAGCTGGATATTTCATAGTCTTTAAAACATCAAAAGTGGTTTCATGATCATTAATATTCATAGTTAACTTTCCTTTTTGCACATCTATCATAGCTTGTCCAGTAATAAGAAAAGGTCTCCCCAAAATAATGTGATATTCTTTATCTTCCTTCATATCTAATACAATAAAGTCTATAGGAAAGATAAATTTATCCACTTTAACAAGCACATCTTCTATAATCCCTTTTGGATAAATGATAGATCAATCAGTTAACTGAAGAGTTATAGTAGTGGGAGAAGTATCAGCTAAACCTAACCTTTTAATTATAGATAGGGGCATCACATTAATGCTCGATCCTAAATCACATAAAGCTTTTCCACATAATCTTTTTCCAATTACACAAGGATTTGTAAAGCTACAATGATCTTTAAGTTTCCGAGGAAAATTTTTCTGAAGTATAGCGATTCAGTCCTCACTAAGTGCAACTGTCTCATAATCCCCAAATTTTGTGTTCTTGTTTAATATCTCTTTCATAAATTTTGCATAATTTGGCATCTGTTTCAAAGCTTCAGCAAAAGGAATATTTATCGTTAACTTCTTAAGTACGTCCATGAACTTTGAAATTTGTTTATCCAACTCATGTTGTCTAAGTCTTTGAGGAAATGGAGGTGGTGGTCTTTCCAAACTGATTTTAGTTGGAGATATTAACTTTTCTAGATCCTTAGAAACATGTTCTTTAGGTCTTTTAGTTTCCTTTGTTTTTCTCACAATATTTTTCTCTTTTCTAACCACATCCTCTATCTCTCTTCCACGTTTTAATTGGGCAGCTTCTACTTGTTCATTAGTGTTCTCTTTTGTGTTGATCTCAATGCTGTTAGGAAGTGTTCCTTGTGGTCTATTGCTAAGTGAATTAGCAATTTGTCTCAGTTGATTCACTATATTTTTAATCGAAGTATTTTGACTTTGCAATTGGTTTCCCATTTGCAATACCACTTCTTCCATAGACATCTTCTTATTCTCAAATAGTTGATCATTATTAGAGTCCGGTGGATATGAAGGTCTATAGTTTGTGTTCCCCTGATTATTCCAACTCCCATTAGGATTTGCATGATTATTTTTCCATTGTTCGTTTCCACCCCAAGTAGTATGACACTAGTTAAAATTAGGATGGTTCTTCCAACCTGGGTTGTAAAAGTTAGAATATGGGTTGTTTATGGTATTTAAAGTTTCATAAGATAAGTTAGAATCAATCATATGCCCTAATGAACTTTCCTCACTTACTGGAGTAAATTGAGTTTGGTTCATTCCAAATTGGTCCAACTTCTTTGATATTGTAGCAACTTGAGATGCAATAATTGTAATCACATCTGAATCATGAAGACTGGTTACTTTTTTTAGGATTTACCCTTGTAGAGGGCCATTGAAATTCATTTACAGCTATATTTTTAATTAATACATACGCTTCATCAAATAGTTTTAACATTAATGATCCACCACCAGCAACATCAATTATAAACCTAAGGGATTTTACTAACCCATTATAAAAAAGTTTGAATGATTAACCAATCAGGCAGAGCATGATGTGGACACTTTCTTAGGAGTTCCTTAAATCTTTCTCAGGCTTCGTATGACAAAATGAGATACTATCTTTTCTAAGTTTAGTAGTTCTTGAAGGTGGAAAATACTTAGTTAGGAATTTCTGAATTAACTCCTCCCAATTTTTAATATAGCCAGGTGCTAATGAGTATAACCACATTTTAGCCTTATCCCTTAGTGAGAAAAGAAAAAGCCTTAGCCTAACATCATCGTTTGACATACCGTTATAATGAAATATAGCACAAAGTTCTATAAAATTTGATAAGTGTAAATAGAGATCCTCTAAAGGAGTTCCCCCAAACTGATTGTTCTGCACCAGTTGGATAATCTCAGGATTTATTTCAAACGAGTCAGCTTCTACGATAGAGTTTTGTATACTTGAGTGAATTTCATCTGTCGTGTGATTTACGTAATCTCTCAATGAAGTATGATGATTTTCCAAGTTATTATTTTGAAAGTTTTCCATTTCCATTTCTAGTTTTTCGAGTCCTCTTTGTATTTTTCTTTTTTTCTTTTTTTCAAACTCGGGATCATAAGGCACAAGCCCTGTAGATCCTTTATTTTGCACATGCAATACAACAAACAATACATTAACAATTAAACAAATAATAGATGAAATATATTCAACACAACAAAACATTTTCACGAACATCTTATTTTTCACACAAACAGTTTTTTTTTCAACACTTTTTCACATAAAAATACTTTTCACACAAAAATAGTTTTTTTTACGACACAATAGCTTTCCAATTCTAAGTCTAATTACTTCAACTAAAATTCTACTAAAGTTCTTACCGAAGCTTCCCCGGCAACGACGCCAAAAACTTGACAGCGACTTTTAATATACCTAAAAATACAAGAATTTGACACCACTATTAGAAGATTTAAACCCTCGGCAATGACGTCAAAAACTTGATGCAACTTTTAATATGCAAGAATTTATGAACCTAGATTTATATATTTATAATGATTTTGTTAAGTCTGAATTTCAAAGACAAATATACGTATCGCTCAAGTATTACAGGGCTCTAGTGGAGTCCCGTTAATCGATCCCACAGAGAAGTGAGGTAAGATGTCCTTAGTCAAATCCTAGTCTACTACAATTAATCCTTAGTTTGGAATGTCGATTAAAATGATATTTTATCTAGAAACTACTCATAAATGCAAGTGTTAAATGTAAAGATAGTAACTATAACTAAATGCAAATATTAATTCTAAAGATAACCCTTTTTGGATGAGTTGGTTCGGAGAATTTTGAGATATTAAAAACTACTATTCTTATGTAATGAATTAGATAATGTAACGGAATGAGATGTATTAAATATTGTATGTGTCAAATAGGAGCAAACATATTCTTTACCCTTTGGTCCAGGCATAAAGAACATTGACTAATCCTATGCTTGTTTACTGAATCCGTGGCTAGGCTTGGAGGACACCGGCTCTCACTTAGGAGCTCCCACCTTCCCCTCACCTGAGGGCTAACATCTCTGCTTCAGTACTCAAACAATAGGACTGAATTTGGGATTTTATTCTGTCACCCTAAAATCTCCAATTATACGCCCATCAAATTATATTTTTCTATTTATTTGCATTCAACTCCCATGAACTTAACCATCCATGGAATCTGAATGTGGTTCTACTCTGTTGAGAATTACACAGCCCTCTCGGGTCTTAATGCAATTACAACGAACTTTAACACTACAACAAACTTTTATTATAATGTAAATAAAGTGCAAGTAAAAACTATCACATTGATAATTAAATTCACTTCTAACATATATCACAAAATCCGAAACATGAATTCAACTCATTACAAAAGAAAAGTAAAATGAAAACAATGACATAATCTTCTGATACTATTATTTCCAAACAAGAAGAGAGAGTAAGAGAAACACATCACAAAGCACGAAGAAAATACAACGCAAACTTTATTTAACCAAAGCAAATCTACTAGATAAGTGTTTACAAAACCATAAGATAATGAAAAACACAATACTTAGCTTTTTCCTTGAAAGAAAGAGGAAAATCTCTCCCACAAAGTCTTCCGCCCATCCATGCAATGCTAGAACATCTCCTTACAATTTCTCTTAAAATCTCCTCCCAAATCTCTGCAAAAGGGTAGAAATTTACATTTTTACTCCTATTGTAAGAAACCTAAACTTTCTCCACACTTTTCCCAACATTCCTCTCACAAAAAACCCTCTTCTTTTTTAACTTAAATTCATTCTTTTAAAGTGTAGGGACGAAGTATGAAGAGTTGCCACAAGAATCCTTTCAAAAAGCGTCCAAATACGTTGAATTTCGGCCCATAACTGCCAAAAGTCGATCCATAGTCGTCCCAGGCGCCGTCGGCGGGCTCGAGGGCGATGTCGGCGAGCTTTTATGTATTTTTTCTATCTTTTCAGGTAAATCTCGCCGTCGGCGCCGTTTTGGCGCTGTCGACGGCCAGACTGCGCAGCTCCACCATTTCACTCCGTTTGGCTCTAATTTAGCTCGGTTTCGCCCCATTTCAGTTGCGTTGTGTTCCTAACAGATAGCCCTACAAAATAAACATAAAAACAACCTTCTTTTAAAGTGTGATCTCATTAAAAAATATACAAGAAGTGTAAAAAAGATTAAGCATCGAAAGACTTATTAAAATGTGACAAGGCAAAATTTCATTTCTTGCTCGTTTTTGCTCCAAATTGCACCGTTTTTATTTCTTTTTGCTCCAATGACCATAATTCATCATACCTGCAACAAAACATCAAAGATACCCTTCTTTATAGTGCAATATCATCAAAATCAGTGTAAAATAGGTATGAAAATCTCAACATATTTTCCTTTGGTCAAGTTGTTTACCAATTGATTCGATTTCAAAAAGTGGTCAATTAGGTTCTCTACTTTGATTATTAAGTATACATATATATGTATGAAGGTGCTAACTTTTTAGATGGAGGACTATTGGGTAAGCATTCGAGGACAAGTTCATGAAAGCTTTGGTGAGTTCATGTTCGCCTTCCCGAATTCAAATTAACCATAATAGAATACGATGAGATATTTCACTTTTTTTTTCACCCCAAAGAAGCATTTTAATTTGACACCGAAATGACAATATCCATAGTACACAATTACGTTAAACCTTAAAACCAACCAACATACAGTGATATTGAGACGGAGGGATGAGGGATGTAGAAACGTTGGTCTTCGAGTCAAATCCACCGAGGTGAAAGACGACGACACAGAATGGGTTCAAGAGATGAAGGAGAAGAATTTATTTCTGGAAATTTAGTAAGAATAATTCATTCAAAACGGGAGGTTTATATTTGGAACTTTAGCAACCGTTGAAATTTATTCCAAATTAAGTAAGTCTTAAAAAAGAAAAACTCATGCTTTATATAATTACTTACAAGTCTCCCTCAATTAGAGAAGTATGTCTGTTGTTCACCCTTTAGACACCCGTAAGCACCAAGTTTTTATCTTATCCAATTATGCGTCCCTGCCTGACTTATCCAAATATTTTTTTTTTGAATCTCTTATCGTAAGAACATTATATTAGGGTTTTAATCTGATTATCGAATAATTGCACTAAGTTTTTTTT
>NEWO01000209.1:83086-110418 GCA_003013225.1 Phalaenopsis aphrodite
AATATTATTATTATAGATTACATAAATAATATTTTAATTTAGGACAATGCTTTTGAATATTTTGAATAATTTTCTATGATCAAAATTATAAAACATGATATTTTTTCTATTTTTAATTTAAACATTTTATTTCAATCATTCTATCAAAATCAAAAGAATAAAATTAAACAATATTTAAAGAGTTCAATTATTAAGAAATCACACTGTTTCACCAGTTTGTCGGTTTAACCTCATTTGTGACCGGTTCTATGGAAGAAATGGTTATATGTTTGGATCGAATCAATTGAATGACCAGTTCACGATTGTACAGGTGAAACTGACCGGTCCATGCCATTTTTAAATTATAAATAAGAATAAGAATTCTATATACAACCAATGGCATTGTTCAACAGAATCATATTTTGTTGGTTTCGACTAATATGGTCAGCCTAACTAAATTAATTATCCCATATAATTGCTAAGATAATAACTAAACAAGATTGATATATAGTCTCTATCGGTGGGTTCATCTATGCACCATGTCAAAGTAACTCATTCGATTCAGATAAAAAGAGTAGCCATCGATGGATGCCATCAATAGAACTACCGGGTAATAAAATGAGGTGATTTTTATAAGGCCATGACGAACTAAAATGATTATTCATCAAAGCAGTGAGGAAATTCCACTGCTACAAAACAAAAGATATCTCCTATTTGAGAAGAAAGCTTAAGAAATAAAAGCAGAGAAGTACAAATGTGAACAAACTGGAGCTGATAAACTACGAAATAAATTAGTGATTGTCGTCATGAAAATAGTCCCAACATTTTTCCAAAATATATTGCCAATCTAAGCTTTTGTTGACACGTATAACATACAAAGATGGTCCAATAAAGCATATATGAGAGATTGAGATTTGTAATCCAACATAGAGTCATATTTGATTGCCTAAAAAAAGTATATTGCAAAGTAATAGAACTTAAATTTTACAAAAGCCCAAAAAAGGTCCTTCCAGCAAGATATAACTAGATATTCATGCATTATCTATTATCGAATAGACCATGATTCAGTCAGTTTCACTGATTTTTAAATATTGAGTAACATAATTTAGATATAGAAGTTATTCCCATGATGCGTTAGATTCAAAACAGAGCCCAACAACTACTTCAAATTATGAACAGCTTAAGCTAAATATATACATGAGTTGGAGTGTTGCTTTTATCCTGAAGCTTTTTTTTTTCTGCTATATAGCACAGATTGACTATATTACGTTTCTAATCAATCATACATTTTACAATGATCAAAACTTTAAACAACAAAATGGTTGTGGAATGTACAATGGAGGATAACCATATAGTTAGGGAATAGCACTCGAAACATTTCTATTTCGAAACCAACAGCCAGGTAATTTTTCTTAAATGTCAAAGGAGTAAAAGAAAATGCATTCATCAAAGCTAACAATCTAAGATAATGCACACAAAATATTTGAATAAACAACAATTTATTATGCTAATCCTTAGCAGTTGGACAACGGCTAAAGGTGTTGATGAGAAAATAATAGTATTAAATTAAAGAATATAAAACTTAAAAATTAAACCAAAAATGCAAAGCACCTGAAGCTTATCCAAATATTTAAGTTGACTCGGAAGAATATAAATAAAGATAAACCTTCAAGAATAAATGGGATGCCTAATTAGATATTAAAGAGTTTTGAAGCTAGAATAATATGGTTGACCTATTCGTTTTAATAAAATTTTATTGACTGAAAGCAATGTCAATATTTGATTAAAAGAGTAGATGTTTTAAAAAAAGCATGAAGTTTAGAATTGGGAACTTATTTGGAAGTAAAATGAGTAATCCGATAGAAGTGAAAGAAGAGGGTGATGGAATAACCAAAAAATCACAATCCACAAAGACTCAAGTTGAATCATACAAAGATAACTTATGGAATAATTTCTGTGAAAAAATAATTAATGAAAAAAAGATTTATAAAATAAAAAAGCATTAAATTGTTTATTGATTTAAAAAAATTATTACCAAGAGAGAAGTTAATTAGACATAATTCAAGAGGCTCTCAAGTGTAAGTAATATTGAAGATTGATTTGCCAAATTAAATAGTAATGAAAACTTTATTGCAAAAGTCTGAAATTGAAATATTTAAATAAAAAAGGGGCCACAAGAAGATCAAAAAGAGAAAATATCAATAGAACTTCTTAATATTCACTCTAATTCATTGATATATTTAGAGCTAACCAAACTTTAAAGGAGGGGAGTCGACAATTGAAGTTCATATCTTCTAGTTTCATGTAAATTTTGAATAAACCGTACAAATATTTCTGAATGAAAATTGCTTCCCGTCCCAAAAGTTTCTATCAGCTCCCCCTGTCCCTATCCATTTGCATCCAAGCACTGCAAAAACTTCAAGACACCCTTTTCTTCTCAAAATAAAGCAATCAACTTTAATCATATATACTTCCCACTGATTTTATAAGCCTATCCACATCTAATTTCAAATATTTATTTATATATATATATATATATTTTTTTTTTTTTTTTGCATCAGACCATGTTTATGATCAAACTTAAAGACTGAATAGTGTTTACTGTGATTTTAGGGGTGAGATCAATGAGTAAGAGAAGATATTTAAAGGCCTCTTCAATATCCAAGAATAGTCAGACAAGTAAAGGGCCCATCAAATGGCCACAATGATGACCAACTCTGAAGTCCTTATTGCAAAGGTGTGGCAGCATCACCATCTGACCAAGAACATCTATCCAAACAAAAAGAAGAGGCTTCTAATTTGCATGGAATCAATCAACAAAGAGAAAAATTAAAGATATGATCAAAGTCATTGCAATTTACAATTGATACAAGCATCTTGAAGCATAGTTCTTGATTTATGATAATCCTAATAAAAAGATTGCATATGTTTGTTTGAAAATGACATCATAAAAAAATATATGATGGAACATGTAAACAAAAAACTACGATCTGTCCACCTTAACATAACTAAATTTAAAGAATAAGAAGGATAATCGAAGCAAGATCACAAGCAAAGTGTACAAAAATACAAAACAAAATTTAGAAGAAAACAGCTACTTTAAAATTTTAGTGAAAGAAAAATTTTGTATTAATGAATTATGTTGCAAGGTTTTAGGAAAAAAGTCAAATAGAATTGAATATTATTTCAGTTGTTAAAGCTCTCAAAGCTAGTGAAAAAGATAAAGCACTCGCAAAAAGAATTAGATATCTTCCATAAGACAAAAAAATAATTGCTTACAGCTACAAACAAAGAGAATGTTGAAGGTCAACTACAGATAAACAAGACACTAGACAATTGTCATCACCGCGAAAAACTTGAGATAAAAGATTAAGGATTGCTAGAATTGATATCCTAAGAATAAGTTGAGATGGGAATATATGTAAAAAAAATCACTATTATATAAAAAAAAGAAATTACTGTGGGAATTAAAAGGAATATCGTAACTCAGCCTTGATGTTCCACCTTAAGCTTGAATTGAAATATAACCTCACGGAAGCTATTTTGGATCCAATTAGGGAAAGAATTTCTTCACTTCAATTATTTGTTATTCAAAACCAAATTCTCTAAGTTGGTTTTAAAAGGATAATGCTTGTCAAGTCATTAAGCAATCCACTCTTAAGGTTTTCTTTCTTGAGAAATTTCATTTAAGATATACTTTATGAAATCATACCAATAGAGCAATGTGATGTACAAAATGATATCCCATATATGTCGGATAAATATGCTACCCCCTTCAGAAAAAAAAAAGTTTCATGCTCATAAAGGAAAAATATAGCTTGGTGATTTGTTGTTCCAACCGTAAAGGGAATAGAAAAGACCATCAAATTCAAGCATCCGAACTAGATATCAAAAACCTTATTCTTAAAAAAAAATACTAAAAAACATCATCAAAATAGTTGATTTGCATCAAATGAAGGAAAATGAACCATCACAAAATGTTTAAAAGCACATGGCTACAAAGAACTTAAAAAGAAATAATTCATTTAAGACGCAATAAAAGAAGAGGAAAAATTCTTATTAGCAAGAGCAAAAAAAACTAAAAATGGAAAACTATGATAAAAAAGTCTCTTAAGAATATTTGCATAATTAACCTTTAATAATTTGCAAATATGAATAGACTATAATAAGGTTAATTTATGTCTTCAAGTTTGTTTTGAATTTGAATAAATTCTAAATATTTATTAGGATTCTATAAATAGAAATTAAGTTATTAATCTAAGATAATGCACTGGTTGAATGAAGACTGCTTCATAGTTCAAAAAATCACAAAATCACCCTACTGCAATACTTCTGAACCGTCGCTTTTGTCATATATTTTTTTTATTATAGATTGATAGCCCCACCAGCTCTCCCACTTCCTCTTTAATCTGCCCTTGAAGCTTTACAGTTACTCAAGGACTCCCTTTTCCTCCCTGGTTAGATTGCCACTTAAAACAACCAAAGGTTATTGTTGTGCCATTTTTCCACTAGTAAAAGCAGATACATTCATTGTTTTAAGGCAGAGAAGTGAGGAGAGTCCAGTTATAATTCCAATAATTCCATAAAAATCCAAATATATTGACATGAATACTACATACCAATTCCAATGCCTTTAGCACCGGATTCTGAATCAAGAACATGGGGCAACACAAGCATAAAGAGGAAAACATGTATCAATGATGCATTAAAGTTGTCAGATGGATGTATGATAAGATGATGTTTACTATCATAAGGGATTGTGGAGAGAAATAAAAAATGATTTTAGAAAAATATTGGAAATTCAAAGTTTTATTTTAATTGGTTATAGAGATGCTTTCAAAAGATGTTCGAGACACTTGCACGCTCTTCTCAAAAGTCATTTTAATATAAAAGCCTGCTTCTATTGTTAAGGAGAGGTTAAAATTATTAAAATAAAATATTTAGAAAAAAAAAACGGATTTAAGATTAATAGAACGAAATCTTAAGCTTGTGAGAAATTTCAATAATAATGGAGTTGGTAATTAGCAGTTTATAATAATGAAAAATCAGCAAACACCAATATGAGATATATTTAAATCATAGATCCAATAAATGAATGAATGGGGTGACAAACTCCATTCATATGTATCACATGAATAATACAAAAAACAAGAATGAAATCGAAAGCATTTGTACATGAATGAATTTTGAAGTAAAATTTGGAACAAAGAAATAAAATACGTAAAAAAGTACGATGCAACATAAAACAAAGGAAATTACAAAACTCTACACAGTAAATTTCACAGAAGTGGAGTTAGACAAACTATTCAAAGTGAAGATTGAAAAATCATGAGGATTAAAATAAAGCACGAAATATATATGTATGATGGTGATAAAACCAAGTACAATAAAACAATAAGTGATAATATAAATGCAATAAAGAATGACACACATTGAAGATAAGATGGTAGAAAATGCTTAAATTCTTTAAAGAATAAAGTTTAATTTCTTTATTGACAAGTGATCATTGAAAAAAAAAGGCATCATGAATTTGGATCTGAATCAGAAAAAAGTAATCAAAAATATCAAATGAGAGATCAAATACCCTGCGTCTGAACCTCTGTGGAGGCTCACGAACCCTCCTGGCAGTGCGGGATCTAACCCGTACAACATGAGAGTGAATAGCGCAGGAAACACAGTACTGGACCTTAGCGTAGAGCTTTGGAAGGGTATAATCTACAACAAAATATTTTGATTAGCTAAAAAGTGGATAGAAAAAAAAATCAAGATAATATTGAAGTCGCTGCAATACTTTCATAGACACAGGCCTCCTGCACATCCCTCACGGCAGCTTGCTCCACGATATTCCTCACCAGAAACCTCTTAATAGCTTTATCCTGAGAAAAAAAGGTAGAAAGGTAGCAGAGCTCTGCGTCAAACTCGCACTCTACAAATCACACTCAAATCATACGAACAATTTCATGCTGCAGAGCAATTGCAAACAAAAAAGAAAACGAGCCTATATCTTTGTTTCACCAGATCACAACTGAACCAGCTATCTGGATTTTTACGCAAGCGTGACATGAAGAAAAAAAAATGTTATAGAATTGGGAGCACCTTGGGGCAGCATTTTCCACAGTTGGAGCAGCGAATAAAGTTGACGTGGCCGCGGCCGTGCTTGTTGCGGCCACCATTTCTGCGCTTGAACGTCTATGTAACAGTACAGGAAATGAAAACCCAATTAGCTGAGTTATACGAAATAGGATAACGGGACAAAGATCTACCATTGCCGTCGGCTATATTGTTCTTCTGCAGAGTGATCCTCCCGCCGCAGTATTTTGCCTTTGGTTAGGTTTTCAGCCCACGATGCAGGAGTTTATAAAGCATGCGAGTTCTGCAGAAAAACATATATCCAGTTTACTTAATACCTAAAACTAAAAGGAAGATTTACATGTATACCACTCGCAACTCCTGAGGGGATGTTTGGTAGCCGGTTTTAAGCAGGATTTACGCAGGATTTAGGCTAAATCCTGCCAAATAGAAAAATGCCTCTCCGTAAATCCTGAGATTTGGCAAACCCTAAAATGACGCCGATTCACCGTAAATCTGGGATTTAGCAAATCCCGTAAATCGGCGGATTTAGTAAATCCGGGACGAGCGAAGAGTAAGAATGGCGCGAACAGGCTTACCTTCTGGTAGCAGCGGAGCGGAAGGAAGAATGTAGGCTAGGGTTTCGGGCAGAGAGGGGAAGTGATGAATAAATACTTTAACTAATTTAATTTTTTAATAATTAATAATTAATTTATATAATAGTAAAATAGTTATAATTAAATGATGCTGGATCAGCAAGGAGCCCTCCCATTATATCAATTTAGAACTTATTAAAATAACAAATAAAATTTTCAACTTAACATTTTCATTTCTTTTAAAATAATGGTGAATTTTAGATACAATTTTTTAAACAGAAATTTTTTTTTTAAAAGGTTAACAATCATTATAAATTAATGATTGAATTTTAAGCAAAGGTTTAAATGAATTTTTCAAAATTAAGTGATGTATTTATTTTTCAAAGTATGAGAAGTCAATGAAGGGGTGATCATATGCGCTAGGGAGAGATTTTCAATGTGTTTTTATCCTCTTTTATAGTACTTTGTATAGTATTTATGACCCCGACTTTAATAGAAATAATTTTTTTTAATCTCGGTTTAAACTTATAAATATTATGATGTTAGACTAATTTATTTATTGATATGTGTGAGACAACCTTGTTGCTTTTGGTGGGTAGCGCGACGAGTTTTTAATAAAACGTAGGCGAAGAGTTTGATCCCGTGGCCCGCATTTCTTCGCCTTATTTTGACGCAGTTGCCCCCTGCTTCTAACCTAACCGGATAGACCCCATGTCTTCTAACCTAACAGTCCCACTCTCGCAATTTCTTCACGTCTTCTGCCCTAATCGCCCCGCTCTCGCATTCTTTCCGGACATTTGTGCTTCTTCCTCTGGTATCCTCTATCCCTTGGCCACATTGGTCTCTTCTAAATTTGCTTAATGGGTAGTAACGCCCATTTGTTCAGACTATTTGGTTTATGTTCTCTTCATGAATTTGATTGATGTTTTGTTGGTATTTCATGATGGTTTTGAGTGAGAATTTGAGATGCAGAGAATGAGTGAGGATTTGATTGGTATGCATGTCATGTGCTGCTGGAGATTAAGTCTTATAAAATTTTGCTCTGAAATGAAAGAGTTAAATTGCCTCAATTGAAAATGAAACCAACTTTCGTTGTTCTGTTTTTTTCTGTCTAACTATTTATATGGTAGATTGATTACTAAATGTACAATAGAAAAATCTTGCCACATATTTAAGAGATTGTCATATGATGGGGTGTAATGTTTTTTTTTTTTTCCTAGTATAGTTTTTTCAAACATGTGCAAGAAAAAAAAATATTCTTTTCTCTAAACTCAATTGATAGAGGATAATTATCTTACATGCTTTTCATTTACATGTTCCAACTAGCATGAAGGGATCATGAATGGACCCATTAAATTACAAAGTGTGATATTTACACTTACAACGCCACGACTTCCCAAATATATGCATGAAAGCTGTATGTCACTTTTGAAGAGGCACTGATGGTGGTATTTTTGATATGATAATAAAGATTTGATTGGCATACATGTCATGTGTTGTTAGAAATTAAGTCTTATAAAATTTAGCTCTGAAATGAAATAGTTAAATTGCGTCAGTTGAAAATGAAACCAACTTTCACAATTCTTTTTTTTTGTCTAACTATATGGTAGATTGATTATTGAATATACACTAGAAAAATCTTGGCTCATATTTAAAATATTTTCACAAGATAAAGTGTAAATTTTTTTTCCTAGTATAGTTTTTTCAAACATGTGCAAGAAATAAAAATATTATTTTCTCTAAACTCAATTAATAGAGGAAAACTATATTGCATGCTTTTCATTTACAAATTTCAACTAACATGAATGGACCATATATGGACCCATTAAATTACTAAGTTTGATATTTACACTTACAACACCTCGGCATCACGATAATATGAATGAAATGTGTATATCACTTTTAAATAGGCACTGATGGTGGTATTTTTTATATGATAATAAAGATTTGATTATTATGGATGTTTGCGCTGCTGGAAATTGAGCCTTATAAAATTTAGCTCTGAGAGTTAAATTGCCTCTGCTGGAAATGAAACCAACTTTCATAGAAACCAACTTTCATAGTTCTAATTTTTTGTCTAACTATTTATATGGCAGACTGATTACTGAATGTATAATAGAAAAATCTTGCCACATATTTAAAACCTTGTCACAGGATGGAGTGTAATATTTTTTTCCTAGTATGACTTTTTCAAACATGTGCAAGAAATAAAAATATTCTTTTCTGTAAACACAATTAATAGAGGATAAATATCATGCATGCTTTTCATTTACATGTTCCAACTAGCTTGAATGGATCATGAATGGACTCATTAAACTACAAAGTGTGATATTTACACTTACAACACCTTTGTATCACAAATATATGCATGAAAGGTGCATATCACTTTTAAAAAGGAAATGATGGTGGTATTTTTGGTATGATCACAAAGATTTGATTAGTATGCATGTTTTGTGCTGCTAGAAATTGAGCCTTATAAAATTTACATCTGAAATGAAAAAGTTAAATTACCTCAATTGTAAATGAAACCAACTCTCACAGTTCTATTTTTTGTTTTACTATTTATATAGTAGAATGATTATTGAATGTACAATAGAAAAATTTTGTCACATATGTAAAACCTTACACTTGATGGGGTGTAATATTTTTTTTTCCTAGTATGGTTTTTTCAAACATGTGCAAATAATAAAAATATTCTTTTCTCTAAACTCAATTAATAGAGGATAACTATCTTGCATGTCTCTCATTTACATCTATTGTGAGGTGTGGACACTAGTATGGTTTGCCCTTGCTTAGTGTTGTGGTGTGGTCGTTCCCTTTTGGTGGATTTGTTTTCGAAGTGTTGTTATTGCGGTGGAATTTGCATCTATGAATGGTTTATGGTGGGGTTTTCATGTGTAGTGAGGAGAGTTTATGAGAGGTGTGGTGATTTGTGTGGTGGTGTGTGAGGTATGGACATGCTATTGTGGTTTGTTGGGAGGTGTGGAGGGTTTAGGAAGGTGTGATGGTGTGTGTGGAGTGGATGTACTATTGTGGTTGGTTGGGTGTGTGGAGGGTTCATGGAGGTCTGGTGGTTTGTGTGGTGGTGTTGTGTGTATGTGTTATTGTAGTGTGTGGTGGTGTGTGTGGTGGTGTGGTGTGTGCATGTGCATACTTTGTGGCGTTTTTTATTTATTTAACTTCATTTTTTCATCATACTAATTCAATGGTTAAGACTAGATACTGATATACCCGTAATGTGGGACAAAGAAACAAAAATAATATTTTGTGACATTTGCCTCAAGGAGATAAATTTGGGAAATAGGCCTAGAACATATTTCAACAAAGGAATTGTGGAAAAATATTATCAAGAAACTCAAGGAAAGTACAGACAGAGAGTACGATAGGATGCAATTAGAGAACAAGTGGGATCAAATCAAGAAGCATTGGAAAATTTGGAAGGAAGTGAAACGAGAATCAACGAGCCTGAGGTGGGATCCGGTGAAGCGAACCATTGATTCTTTAGAGGAGTGATGGGCAGAAAGCCTTACGATAAGCATTTTTTACATGCCCCTAATTTGGTCAATTTCATTTTGTTTTTAAATGGAAGTAGATGTCATGAATTTGTAGGTAGTGCCCGCTGCAAAGAAATTTAAAATCAGTGGACTCAATCCTAATTTGGAGGAGAAGTTGGATCAAATGTTTGGGGGTGTCGTCGCTACGGGCACGAATGTATGTGCCTCCAATGAGATAGCATTTGGTGGCACCCCCAAGAACTTGGCAGCAAACCAATCGAGTGATTCCACCGAAGTCCCCAGACATCGACTCCATAAACTTGAATCTAGACATCGCCTCCATGAACTTGAATCCACCTGTCATTCTAAATGTCCATGGGTTGAGAATAAAAGGAAAGTTTGATCTGCTTTCTTTAGAAGCCAGATATCACAATCGGTGGCTTCACGCAGTGCAGAAGCCCACACATATGCCGCAACTTTTATCGACCAAATCCTGCAAATTATGAATGCAACTAAGGAAATTTCTAAGGATTTGTTGTTGTACTTGTTTGCGATAGAGTTGCTTGAACATCCGTAGGGTGGCGTACCTACAACATTTTTTCAATAAGATGCCCAATAATTGTTGGGTGGCATACCTATAATGTTTTTATAATAGCAAAAATATTTGAGAGACTTTTTTTATTTACTATTGCATGGGATTTTTATGTTTCTGTGGCGTTTTTCATTTTGTTATGGATATTTCAACTGCTTGGGATATGGCTTATTTAGTGATGCTTATATGTTTATTGTGTACTATGTAACCTTATATGATTGTAGTTAATTCATTGATGCTAATATGTTAGCCAGTACAATACTGATCTACATGAATGCCACCAGAGAAAGGTGCAAAATGAGAGTTGTAGTTGTAGTATGTTTGATGTACAAATGTTATAACTCATACATAGATCACTCCCCTTTCATGACATCCTTATATGTTAGGGATAGATGGGTTGAGGAATTGCTTGCGGGCCACCCAACAAAATTTAGCAATATGTTTTTGTGGTCGCTTGTTCAACGTCATCTATCTTCTTTGCATTGTTTATTTGACATCGTCAATGAGGAGTCACCAGTTTGTTTTCCATTATATTACCCTCTTCTCCAAATAATTTTTCATCCCAGATCATGTGGGTGAATTAAGAGATGAGAAATTAGAGGACTAGAGCAAGCGATATCAGAAACAAAAAAAGAAGTACATGGAAAGCCTTCATGTAGTGAATTTCACACTGATAATCCCAAAGCATAAGTCTAAAGCGAGCTCAACTAGGCATGATTTAAAGATAAAACTGTGAAGGGGACCTTACGAAAGCTAACTACTAGAGAATTCAAGTTGATGTACTTGTTCTAGAGTTTGCATCTTTCTATAAGGACAAGTCTCGATAGTTAGTTACATCTTAAGTAGCTGAGACTACTTAAGAAAACTCTTGATTAAGGTTATAATTTGTTCTAAAAAATTTTGAATATCGTTTCTAACACTGTGAGTATCTTTCAATACAGCAACACACACGACAGTACAATTAATAAATATGTAGATCGATCATAATAAAAATCACTCTAGTATAAATAGTTTTTATTTCAAAATCTTTAAGCTGTCAAACCTAGTAATTACGCAAGTATATGTATCGCTCAAGTAATAAAGGGCTCTAATGGAGTCCTAAGTATTGATCCCACAAGGAGATGGAAATTTTTATGGTTATAATGTAAAACATAATATTTAAACTGTAAAAACTTAAGTAAAAAAAATAGGTCGAAAGTAAGTTTAATGTATGCTAATGGAAATGTAATTAAAATAATTAAGTTAACTAAGTTATTTTCTAAACTTAAAATTTAAATTTAATAAGAATAAATAAAGTTTTGTAATGAAGAGTTCAAATTTAAGAATGCATCATTCCTCTTTACAATGAGTTTATGGTTAGTGAAGTAATTAAAATCATTTAAAATTATATATAAAATTGTATTATGTTAAATAAAAGCAATCATATTCTTTACCATATGTCGAGTGCATAAAAAATATTGGCTAATCCAGAGCTTGGTCCTTAAATCCATGGTTAGGTTGAGAGGATACTTGCTCCCACTCCAGAGCTCCCTTCACTTTAGTTTACAAGCAACTGAACCAAATTAAAGATTTTAGTTTGTCACCCTAAAATTTCCAATTATACACCCATCAAAATATATTTCCTTATTTATTTGCACTCAACCCCATGGACTACATTCTCATCCATGAAATTTAATGTGACTCTCACCTTATTGTAAAAAACATAGCTTTTTGGATCGAAAAGTAAATGAAGATCAGAGTTTGAATCATCACAACTTATTGACATCTAAAAACTTGCACAACAATATTAATTCTTCACAAAATTATTTCTCATTGTAGGGAGATTGACAAAAAAAGACTACTTAGAATTCATGAGAAAGATATGACAAAACATGGATTATATATATAAAAATAAGTTTACAAAATAAAGAAAGGAAAGAACACAATTTATCTCACACTTCTCAAGAAAAATCCCTTGAAGTTCCCTTGCAACACTTTCTCTCTTTACAATCACACTTAATTCTCTCTTAAAAATGTAATGAAGAAGAAATCTCCACCTTCTCTCTCCTCTTATAACTCTAGAATAAAATCCTCTGCAAAATCTAACTCTCCACTCTCCTCCAAAGACGTTGCACGCCACACACAAGCACACCCATCCAAGACGGGCGTCAGCTCCTCTTCAAAAATTCCCTCTTTTTTCCTAAGAGGCACTCCTCATCACACCAAGAGACAAATCCCTCTATCCAAAAGACATATATCTTCATTCAAGAGCCTCTTCAAAGTGTCTAGATATATTGAACCACTCCATGGGATGTTCAAATTATTTGAAGCCTTCTAGAATATCTCAAAAATAGTCAATAACCACCAACAATTCATTAAAATATGTCTCTGACGCCTTTGGAGCCTCTGGAGCCTGTTTACTGAAGTTTTGCTCTCCTCTCTGGATTTTAGCACTTCTAGCACCTCTTCTCTGTAAAATGGCGCCTCTGGTGCCAGTATGCTGAAAATCTACATTTTGACTCCAAATTTCTTCTTTGTTGCTCATTTTTGCTCCAAATGCCTAAAATCAATATACCTATAACAAAACATGAAAAATACCCTTTTTTAAAGTTTAATACCACCAAATTTAACCATAAAATGTATACATAAAATTGCACATTTTTTTGTGTAAGAAAATCCCCCAAACTCAAACATTACTTGTCTTCAAGTAACTCTTTTATTGCATAAAAATATGACTTATGGTATAGATTTTAACTTATAAATTTCTATAATTTAGTTTAATAAATATAATAGTATAACTTAAGAAAATTTTTTAATAACTTAGGTTAAAACTAAAAGTATAAAAACACCTAGTAGTCAAGTTTACGATTTATGATTCTCTATTCATCAAGAAGAATTGTAATTTATCATATCAAATACATTTAGAATGTCCAAATGTAAAAAAATTTCATGAGAACTTTATTAGTAAGGATGTTAATACTGAAATACAAGTTCAAAAAATGTACTAAAGTCTTTTTCCTCAAGTTGATTCAAGTGAAGCCAATTTTTGATTAGGCATCTCTTCAAGTTTCTCCTCACATATTTTTCTTTTCCTTTTTCCTTTCTTTTTTTTTCCTCTTTCTTTTAGGATCATTTTCAATAATTTTTTTTTCTTTTTCATGTGAGGATTACTATATCTGTATAACCTTTAATAATTTTGAACTTCACCATCCTCTTCTTAAAGTTAAAAACTTCTTACATTCTTTCACTCTAAAAATTCATATTAGCTTTGATTTTTCATAAAGTCTCATTCTTTTATTCTTATATAAAACTCTAAGATTCTTAATACTTCAAAAATATAATTTCCTTTTTCTTAAATAGAAAAAACATAGTCTTATCCTTTCAGGCTATATATCTTCACTCTAGAATTGACCTTCAGTATTAAAGATTTTTACTTAAATTTACTATAATATTTAAAAACAAAAATGTATTTATCTAATGTTAGCCTCTAATACCAAAGGTCATGTTAAATTAATTTTTAAAAATATAACTAATTAAGGACAAATAAAATTTATTTACTTCTTTTAAAGAAAATTTTCTTTCCCCCAAACTTAGACTTTTTTTTCTTTTTAATAAGTAAAGCATTCAACACAAAAAATGTTGGTGGAAAGAAAACAGTAACTGCATAAAAATATGAATAACTTGAGGTTTCTTGTTGACCTCACTTTTGGTTGAGGTCTAGTTTTCTCTTTAGTAGTCTGGGGTCTAGCCATAGGACTTTCCTATTGACTATTCCTAGAGGATTAGAAAGGGAACCCTCATAATTAGAAATTCTAAACTCTTCTTTACTTAACTTGAAGTTCCATATATTGGTTCTAAACTCTAGCACTTAGTAAGTGGGGTCAATATGAAGGAGCTCAAGAGGAGTTTCCCATAGGATGGTCAAGCCTTAAGACTAACCCTGGGTGGTCTGGTCTTGGTTAGGCTAGCTTGCACACATTACACTTTTTCACACACCCCAAACATTAAGACCACTTGCGCTTAATTTGATCTCCTAACTCCTTTTGAAAAGCTCATATGGATGGACCCAAACCCTTGACCCTTGGCTAAGAGGGTTATTACCAGCATATTGAATATCCAAAATGAATCCTCATATGACTCCCATTAGTTTGGCATGGCTTCATGGTTTACTTGCCCGTCCTAGCCCAAACTTTCATCAAAATTACCAAAATACTCTTACAACCTAATTTTTGCCAAAATTCCTAAAATTTCCCAAAACACCAAAATTTGTCCAAAAGTCATTTCAAACCATTCCCCACTACCCAAATTGACCAAAATCACCAAATTCCCAAAATGCCCCAAACTTGCTAAAAATGACCAAATGCCCCTCATGACCTAAAATTTTCAAAAACTCCAAAATTTCCAAAAAATTCCAAAATCACAATTGTCCCCAAAATCAATTTGAACCACTACTATAGACTCAATTTGGCCAAATTGACCCATTTTGACCAAAAACACCAAATTGCCCTTAAAGGTCCAACTTCCCCAAATTAGCCCCAATGTCAAGCAAATTGGCCACAATCTTGCCCAATTTAAATTTCAAACCAAAATTAAACATTGACAATGACTTTTTATATACCTAAAAATGCAAGAATTTATGAACCTAGATTTATATATTTATAATGATTTTTGTAAAGTCACAATTTCAAACACAAGTATACGTATCGCTCAAGTAATACAGGGCTCTAGTGGAGTCCCGTTTATCAATCCCACAGGAAAGCTAGGTAAGAGGTCCTTAGTAAAATTCTAATCTACTAATATTAGTCCTTAGTTTGGAATGTCAATAGAAATGATGTTTTATCTAGCAGCAACTTCTAAATGCAAGTGTTAAATGTAAAGATAGTAACTATAATTAAATGCAACTATTAATTCTAAAGATAACCCTTTTTGGATGAATTGGTTTGGAGAATTTTGAGATATTAAAAACTAATATTCTTATATAATGAATTGGATAATGTAAAGGAATTATATGCATTAAATATTGTATGTGCCAAATAGGAGCAATCATATTTTTTACGCTTTGGTCCAGACATAAAGAACATTGACTAATGCTATGCTTGTTTACTGAATCCGTGGCTAGGCTGGGAGGATATCGGCTCTCACTTCGGAGCTCCCACATTCCCCTCGCCTGAGGGCTAACATCTCTGCATCATTACTCAAACAATAGGACCGAATTGGGGATTTTAGTCTTTCACTCTAAAATCTCCAATTCTACGCCCATCGAAGTATATTTCTCTATTTATTTGCATTCAACTCCTATGAACTTAACCATCCATAGAATTTGAATGTGGTTCTACTTTGTTGAGAATTACACAGCCTTCTCGGGTCTTAATGCAATTACAACAAACTTTAACACTACAACAGGCCTTTATTGTAATGTAAATAAAGTGCAAGTAAAAACTATCACATTGATAATTAAATCCACTTCTAACATGCATAACAAAATCCTAAACATGAATTCTACTCATTACAAAAGAAAATTAAAATGAAATCAACGGCTTAATCTTCTCATGCCATTATTTTCAAACAAGAAGAGAGAGTAAGAGAAGCCCATCACAAAGCAGGAAGAAAACACAACGGAAACTTCATTTAACCAAAGCAAATCCACTAAATAAGTGTTTACAAAACCATAAGATAATGAAAAACACAATACTTAGCTTTTTCCCTTGAAAGAAAGAAGAAAATCTCTCCCACAAAGTCTATCGCCGATCCATGCAATGCTAGAACATCTCCTTACAAATTCTCTCAAAATCCCCTCTCCAATCTCTCCAAAAGGGTAGAAATCTACATTTCTACTCCTATTCTAAAAAACCTAAACTTTCTCCATACTTTTCCTAACATTCCTCTCACACAAATCATTTTTCTAACATAAAATCATTCTTTTAAAGTGTAGGGATGAGGTATGAAGAGTTGCCACAATAATCCTTTCAAAAAGCGTCTAAATACGTTGAATTTCAGTTGTGTTGCAAACTGTGCAGCTCCACCATTTCACTCTGTTTTAGCTCTGTTTCACCCCATTTCAGTTGTGTTGTGTTCCTAACAGATATCCCTACAAAATAAGCATAAAAACAACCTTCCTTTAATGTGTAATTTCATTCAAAAATATGCAAGAACTGTAAAAGAGATCAACCATCAAAAGACTTATCGAAAGGTGACAGGGCAAAATTTCATTTCTTGCTTGATTTTGCTCCAAATTGCACCGTTTTTGTTTCTTTTTGCTCCAATGACCATAATTCAACATACCTACAACAAAACATCAAAAGTACCCTTCTTTAAAGTGCAATATCATCAAAATCAGTGTAAAATAGGTATGAAAATCTCAACATATTTTCCTTTGGTCAAAATCCCCCAAACTTAACTATTACTTGTCCTCAAGTAATTTTAGTACTACATAAAAGTTATGATCTATTGTAGTAAAGTTTTAATTCAGAAATACTATAAGTTTGATTTAATTAAATACCATAGTGAGATTTTCAGAAAAAATTCATGTAATTAAATTAACTCTGTAGGTACAAGATTATCTAGTCATCAAGTTTAAGAGTTCTAGTTTTTTATTCATTTTAAGAATGACTATATATTGTAATATCAAGTCACTTAGAATATTCAAATGATAGGAACTTCATGAGAGCAATAGTAGTAAAAGATGCAAATCCATAAATATAAGTTCAGGAATGTATTTAGGTTTTCCTTTGAGGTAGGTCCAGTGAAGCCAATTTTTGATTAGGCATCTCCTCAAGCTTCTCCTCACTTTTATATTTTTTTCTTTCTTTTCTTTTCTCTTTTTCATTTGGATTGCTTTCAATCCTATATATTTTTCTTTTCTTTTCAGGGATTGTTGTCAATCCTTTCTTTTTCCTTTTTCAAGTCAGGATTACTATATCTGGATAGTCTTTAATGATTTTGAACATCACCTTTCTTTCCCTAAATTTGAAACTCAAAGCATTCCTTTACCTTGTAAATATTTCATAGCTTTTACATTATTGAGCCCCAATCTTTTCTTCTCAAATGAATTTCCAAGATTCTTAATACTTCAAAATATAGTTTCCTTTACTTTAAATAGTTAACTATAGTCTTATTCTCTTATACTAAATATCTTAATTCACAAAATTAATTTTCATTACAAAAATATTCTTTTAAATCTACCATAATATTTAAATATCTACAAAATATATTTCTCTGAATTAAATTCACTACATAAAATCATATTAATAATCTTTAAAAATATTTAAATTGAGAACATCTAATAGTTAATCTTTTTTTCCCTCCCCCAAACTTAAATTTTTCAATATGAAATGCTACAGGTGGAAAGAAAAATTCTAAATATAAATCATAACTCAGTACTTTAGGCATTTGTATCATTCTGAAATTTTTTCAGTCCTTCTTAAAATTTCTACTTCACCTGGTCTGTAACATTAAGAGCTTTCTATACATATAAATCATTAGAGAATTTGTTGAGTAAGAAAATTTTAAAATAAGTACAAATCTAACTAACATAACATGTATCAGCATTGAAATATAAAAATGTTCTTCAATTCTTATAAATTGTAACACAAACACAAACACAAATCCACAAACAAGATAAATGAGGTCAATTCTTCCTCCATCTCATCGCATCTCATTAACTTACTTACAATTTCTAATGAAATCCCTACACAAATATATTGGGTGCTTATAAATGATTTTATAGATTCTAATCCCAAAGATAAGATTATTCCTAATATATTGATTCTTGAGCACCAACACCAGACATCACCATATCCCAATAATTAAGCACCTCTAGCAGTTATAAGGATAGTGTAAGATCATCCACAAGTTACTCATCTAATAGGTTCGCGACTCCTATTAAATGAAAACAAAGTCCAAGAAAGGAAGTAACAAAATTGAGATGGAACTATCACTGTTAAATATCATAATGTCTCTTATAAAACTCAAGTTTGGGTGAAACTTGAGTTGTAGTGGATCGTCAATCCAACTACTGCAAGAGAGCATACAAGTCTAACCACAATAAGAATTTAAAGAATCATCACCCTCATGACACATAAAAAGTAAATAAAAACACTAACAATCCAAACATCTACCAAACATCAAGCAAATAGATCAATCCACACTAAAGCAAACATAATACAACACTAACAATCATGACTCTTAAGCATACTAAATCAAACCACACAAATAACTATGGGTTGTCTCCCATAAAGCGCTTGATTTAACGTCGCTAGCCTGATAAATGATTCCACCTGGATCAAAATTCCAATTAAGTAATCCTTGATTAATAGCCTAATTTTTTTCCAGATCCAGGGATTCCTACAAAGTCCTTGAATTTAAAATTTTCTTTCAGCTCTTCCTTTTCATATTGATTCATATCCTTGTTCCTCATATTTCTTTCTAGATCCAATATTCTTCTAGTAATTTTCTCAATTTGAATATTAATATCAACCTTGAAATTTATAAGAAATGGATCTTTATATGATACTTCAAGATCTCCCAAATTTTGGATCAGATTCTCTCTAGATAATTCAGATTCTAGATCAATATTTTTTATGTTACTCTTCTGTTTCAAATTATCTTCCAATTTTTCAAGAATTTCTTCCATTGATCTTTCAATTTCCTTGTCCTTATTTCTCAACTCAAAGCTCTTTTGAAACAAATCCTTGAATTCTCTTCTAAAAATCAGTTCAATAATTTTAAATTGCTCATAATTCATTTTCTTAGGATTTATCTCAGAATCACTAGGTAAAATCTGTGGGGGGTAACTGTTAATTGCATTAATAATCTACCCCAGCATCAGAATCTCATTCATTTTGTTTGTATACCATGGAATATGCCATTCAGTGACTTTGAATAACTCTTTCATAAGAGATTTTTTTCTGATTTCATCATTCAATTCAAGTTCATCTTGTGATTAAGTATTATATGAAGATATAGAGACTGGTGGTGTATATGAATTCACCAAATAGGTAGGCTTTAAAATTGTATGAGGTAAATTCATTTTAAGGTCATGAGATTTTTTAACAGATGGAATTAAAAGTTTACTATTTTTGGTAACGTCAATCATTTCACACCTCTATTGAACATACATACAGTCTTCTTTAAACAATATTTTAGACTCATCATGAAAGCCCATTTCGATCTCATCTGTTAACTTACTCAAAACTTTTTTGGAAATAGTTTTTACTTGGATAATCAATTTCATCCATCCGAAAACAATCATCATCATTTCTGTCAGCTGGATATTTCATAGCCTTTAAAACATCAAAAGTTGTTTCATGGTCATTAATATTCATAGTTAACTTTCCTTTTTGCACATCTATCATAGCTTGTCCAGTAATAAAAAAAGGTCTCCCCAAAATAATGGGATATTCTTTATCTTCCTCCATATCTAATAAAATAAAGTCCATAATAAATTTATCAACTTTAACAAGCACGTTTTCTATAACTCCTTTTGGATAAATAATAGATCGATCAGCTAACAGAAGGGTTACAGTTGTGGGAGAAATATCGGCTAAACCTAACCTTTTAAATATAGATAGAGGCATCACATTAATGCTCGATCCTAAATCACATAAAGCTTTTCAAATAATCTTTTTCCAATTATACAAGGAATTGTAAAGCTACAATGATCTTTAAGTTTCCGAGGAAAATTTTTCTAAAGTATAGCGCTGCACTCCTCACTCAGTGCAACTGTCTCGTAATCCCCAAATTTCCTTTTCTTGTTTAATATCTCTTTCATAAATTTTGCATAACTTGACATCTGTTTCAAAGCTTCAGGGAAAGGAATATTTATCGTTAACTTCTTAAGTACGTCCATGAACTTTGAAAATTTTTTATCCAACTCATGTTGTCTAAGTCTTTGAGGAAATGGAGGTAGTGGTCTTTCCTAACTGATTTTAGTTGGAGATATTAACTTTTCCAGATCCTGAGAAACATGTTCTTCATGTCTTTTAGTTTCATTTGTTTCTCTCACAACATTTTTCTCTTTTCTAACCACATCCTCCATCTCTCTTCCACATTTTAATTGGACAGCTTCTACTTGTTCATTAGTGTTCTTTTTAGGGTTGATCTCAATGTTGCTAGGAAGTGTTCCTTGGGTTCTATTGCTAAGTGAATTAGCAAATTTTCCCAGTTGATTCTCTATATTTTTAATCAAAGCATTTTGACTTTGCAACTGGTTTCCCATTTGCAGTATCACCTCTTCCATAGACATCTTCTTATTCTCAAATTGTTGATCATTATTAGAGTTCGGTGGATATGAAGGTCTATAGTTTGTGTTTCCCTGATTATTCCAACTTCCATTAGGAATTGCATGATTATTTTCCCATTTTTGGTTTCCACCGTCAATAGTATGATACCAGTTAAAATTAGGATAGTTCTTTCAACCTAGGTTGTAAAAGTTAGAATATGGGTTGTTTATGGTATTTAAAGCATCATATGATAAGTTAGAATCAATCATATGCCCTAATGAACTTTCCTCACTTACTGGAGTGAGTTGAGGTTAGTTCATTCCAAATTGGTCCAACTTCCTTGATATTGCAGCAACTTGAGATGCAAGAATTGTAATCACATCTGAATCATGAACACTTACTGCTTTTTTATGATTTACCCTTGTAGAGGGCCATTGAAATTTATTTGCAGCCATATTTTCAATTAACGCATACGCTTCATCAAATGGTTTTGACATTAATGATCCACCAGCAACAACATCAATTATAAACCTAAGGGATTCTACTAACCCATTATAAAAAGTTTGAATGATTAACCAATCATGCAAAGCATGATGTGGACACTTTCTTAGGAGTTCCTTAAATCTTTCCCATGCTTCATATATTGATTCCCCTTTATACTGACAAAATGAGATAATATCTTTTCTAAGTTTAGTAGTTCTTGAAGGTGGAAAATACTTAGTTAGGAATTTATGAGTTAACTCCTCCCAATTTTTAATAGAGCCAGGTGCTAATGAGTATAAACACATTTTAGCCTTATCCCTTAGTGAGAAAGGAAAAAGCCTTAGTCTGACAACATCTTCTGACATACCATTATAACGAAATATAGCACAAAGTTCTATAAAATTTGATAAGTGTAAATAGGGATCCTCCAAAGGAGTTCGCCCAAACTGATTGTTCTGCACCAATTGGATAATCTTATGATTTATTTTAAACGAGTCAGCTTCTACGACAAGTTTTTCTATACTTGAGTGAATTTCATCTGTCGTAGGATTTAAGTAATCCCTCAATGAAGTATGATGATTTTCCAAGTTATTATCTTGAGAGTTTTCCATTTTCATTTCTAGTTTTTCGAGTCCTCTTTGTATTTTTATTTTTTTATTTTTTTCAAACTCGGGATCATAAGGCACAACTCCTGCAGATCCTTTGTTTAGCATACACAACACAACAAACAATACATTAACAATTAAACAAATAACATATGAAATATATTCAACACAACAAAACATTTTCACGAACACCTTATTTTTCACTTAAACAGTTTTTTTTAACACTTTTTCATATAAAAACACTTTTCACACAAAATAGTTTTTACGACACTATAGTTTTCCAAGTCTAAGCCTAATTACTTCAACAAAAATTCTTCTAAAGTTCTTACCGAAGCTTCCCTAGCAACGGCGCCAAAAACTTGACAGCGACTTTTATATACCTAAAAATGCAAGAATTTATGAACATAGATTTATATATTTATAATGATTTTGTGAAGTCACAATTTCAAACGCAAGTATACGTATCGCTCAAGTAATATAGTGCTCTAGTGGAGTCCCGTTTATCGATCCCACATGAATGTGAGGTAAGAGGTCCTTTGTCAAATTCTAATCTACTACTATTAGTCCTTAGTTTGGAATGTCGATAAAAATGATGTTTTATCTAGCAACAACTCCTAAATGCAAGTGTTAAATGTAAAGATAGTAACTATAATTAAATTCAAATATTAATTCTAAAGATAACCCTTTTTGGATGAATTGGTGTCGGCGATTATTTCGGGTTGGTTTGTGAGGTTGCCCGTAAGAAGCTGTCGGTAACCGGAATTGAAATCCCGTCGCCCGCTTCGGAAGGACATATGAAATCAAACTGACCCCATATTTTTCCTAGTTTAAAATGAAAGAGCATTGTACCTTAAATTCTATATCTATCCTGAAGGATAAACACAAGAATTGAGGATGAGGCTCGATCAAATAAACTAAGGAAAGTATGACGTTAGTTTGGTCTGCGAAACCTTTGTATTTGTCGACAAGTTCCCCTATTTAATATAAAGGATTAAATAGGGTTTATATTATACTGGGTTCGGACATGCTTCCTATAAGGGCAAGCCCCTATAGTTAATTACATCTTAAATGACCAAAGTCACCTAAGAAAACTCTTGATAAAAATCAAGAAATATTATCTTCAAGGAATTTCAAAGGGTAGGACTCTTCAACGAAATCAGACATAGAGGTGTGCAAGGGGATTGGTTCAAATTTGGAACATTTTTTTTATTATAGAATCCAAAGGAAGAAGGACTAGGGGATGTCATAGATCCAGAGGAGAACCTCGGTCACTTCCCAAGCTATCCTAATGTTTGGCTTCAGTTTTGAGGAGAAAAATTTAGGTGTTTCATCCTACCAATTTTATTAGTTAGGGCTTACATTCGTGTGAAGTGATCACACAAATAGCCTGAAAGATGTGAGGGTTTAGGTCGTGACAAACGACAACCTCAGAATCTTAAGACGAGTTAGGGCTTATATTATATAGCAGGGCTATACAAAGGCCTAAAGATAAGATGAGGATTTACGTTGCATAAGAAAGCGACCTCGAAGTCCTATGGCTTTGTTGTTTGTCTAAGGGAGAAAGATTGGTTTAGCTGGGGAAGAAAGGTTTTGCTGTTGAAGATGGTCGTGCTGCCCACCAAGCTAGCTCCAAGCTCCTTGTCGCGATATGTTTGAGTTTTCTAGTGTGTCAAGTTATAATATCAAATCAGGTGACCCTATGGTTGAAGTTCTTTAAATTTTATAAGGGCATATTAAAGTTGATTAGAGCGACACCGGTTAGGATCCTACGGTTCCCTCATTCCGACATCACTATTTTCTATTGGATTCACTTAGTCCAAATGAACTTACTAAACCCAACTTAATGAGTTCCATAATTTCATTTAAACCATAAGAAGCCTCGTTAGCAACCATAGGTTACCTCCTCCGAGGGATTCCCGATCATCCAATAGATACGTCTTAATTTCGTTGCAATTGTAGTTTTATGTGATGTTTGTGATTAAATTTTAAGTTATTTTATATTTTGAATGTTGTGGCGGTGAATTTTATCTTGGTTGATTTTAGTTTTGGTTTTGGTTATGGTTTCGTGGCTATCCTGATGGTTTTAGTTTTCATGCAGGGTGACATCGTTGTTTAGCATGCAAATTTGCGGGTATAGAAGTACAGTATGAAAGTACAAAAAAAGACAACGCTGAAAACTGTAAAAGTGTACCTGGCGAGTCTTCTCGTTCCACCACCTGAAACTTAAAATGCATGTGAGGGCATTTATGAAGAGCAGGAAAAGTAGAGTTCTGAGGGGTTTTCCTAACTCTATGTTGTATCATGTTGAGTCCTTAAAAGTTTAATTAAGGATGATTTCATTAAGCGAAAAAAAATATTAAGTTTAATAGACCTCTGAGGTATCCAACAAGTTAGGAGAGGGAAGCAGGTCCATGACTCTCTATCACCAACTAGTGAAAAGCCTCGAGTCCATTTAAACTCATTATGTTGCTTAATGGTTCATCCTGTAAATACCCTTATTACTCAGTGAACCCTGATGTCTCAATTATCTCTAAGAATAGCTTAATTATCACTTGTGATTTAATTTGAAAATTATGTGGGTGAAGACCCTTAAAGAGGCAAGTTAGTGTAATTTGAGCACTTAGCCAAATTTCAAACCTAATTAGGCTTAGTGGTGTTTCAAGGAAGTTTGATTTAATTATGTTTATTTCTCTAATCCTCTTTTAGTCAATCTTGATTTAGCCTAAGGTCACCACTAAGCCCTTAAGACCTAGGTGAGTGTCTTAATTAGAGGTTTAAGTTTTAAGTAGTCATGATTCATGATTTGAATTTTACTTGAAAATCAAGATAGGGGTATTAAATTGATTAATTATTGACTTCAAAAGTCATAGCCCTAAGTCTAAGATCATTTAATTTTAATAAACTTCCAAATTTTAATAATTTAAAAATTTATTAATCTTAAAAAAAAGTGCAATTGGCTTCTACCAATTAACCCCTTTATGTTTCAAATGTAAATTAATTAAGATCAGAGGTTACCCATTTTCCCTCCTTGAATTAAGCCTAAATGTTAATTAAGGCTAAATTTCTAAAATTACACATTTGCCCCTAAGGATCCAACACTTTATAATTTGTCAAATTCAATTCAAATGACTTTGAAATTTTTATCCTACCTCATTCATGGGTCAATTAAGACTTCAGAGGAGAAAATGTGATTTTTTAAAATTTAATTTAATTGATATAATTATTTTAATGCAAAAATAGGATTTTTCAAATAAAATTCCTAACTTGACCAAGATAAATTATAATCCCTTGAAATTTTTAATGGAGGTAGACCTAGACTAGAGAAGTCTTTGGATCAAATTTCACAATTTTTTGAATCCTCTGTGATTTATTAAATTATTTTAAATTCTGGGTTATTTAATAAAAATAAAATATTTTAAATGGTGAAAATTAAGTTTTGTATTTTTGAAAAATCTCCCTAAGATCAAAGAACTAAGAGGAGCAAATTTTATTTTTTTCTGATTTTTTCTTGATTTATTGGAATTATTTTAGTGGAAACTCATTTTTAGCCTTTTAAAAATTATTTTTAAGCTTTGAAAATAAATATCTTTATTTAGAAAATCAGGAAAATATTCTAATTGTTTTTAAGTAATTAGGAAGCAATTTAGAACATTTCCATGAGTTTTATTATTTTTGTGATTTTTATGAATTTTTAATTATTTTAAATGTTTAAAATAGGCTAAAAATCAAAATTTTAACTTAAATATCATTTTATTTTTAGAAAATACTCTTGATCACAGAGAACTCAAGAAACTAAGTTTCATAATATTTTGAGTTATATTTTGATTTTTAAAAAATCATTTATGTGTTAAGAGTGGTATTTATCTTTAAAAATCAATTTAAGTTATTAAATGAACTCAAAATATTTTGAAACTTTTATGATGAGTTCTCTGAATCATAAATCACAGTGGAGATCAAAAATCAAGTCATTTAAATGATTATATTTTTCAAAATTAATTATTTTAGTGATTTAGTGTTTGTAAAATTTAAGGACATTTTAAATGACTTGACCCATGAAATTATTTTCAAAGGTCTCTTTGGTCATAGTGGACCTTCCAAAATTTTCTTAGAATTTTATAACCAATATGCTAATTTCCATGATTATTTTAAAGAAATAATGTGAAAAAACTTGAAAAACATGGATCTCTGTATAGAAACCTCATCTGACTTTGCAAAAATTAGAGAATGTTCCCCCATACAGAGGCTACAATATGTCAAAATATCAAGCCAAGGTGATGTGTCAATATGCATGGAGAATCAAATGATTCCAAATAGTATTTAATTAATTAAAAATATTTTATGCATCAAATGGGCTTGAAAGTTATTCCAATTTGTTTTCCTCTGTTCACTGAGCAAAAAGTATTTTTATTTTATTTTTGTGATTTTTCTATACAAAGTTATGTATTTTTGAAGTTTTGGGGATTAAATAAATAAGAAAATACCCTTATTTTTCTATTTAAACTGCGCGTGCCACCTCAACCTACGACAGCTCCGAAAGCATGCATGGCGCGCTCTGGTTGGATGCTGTCATCCATGTAGCTCGCTGAATCAGCCCGCTATTCATGTCTCGAAGCGTCGTCCGGCTCGATCTCCCCCATCCATTTGATACACGCTTGATCGAACGGCTCCCCGTCATCGTCCCCGATAGAATGATCCTGTGCCCATCCAGACTAAAACCTTAAGATCTCGGCCTAGACTCAACCAAATCACTTTGGGTTTGATCCTATGGACTCTTCTAAGTGAGAAGAACACATCCATACGGCTATGGTACCATGAAATCAAGCTTAAGTAAATGAAGAATCAAAATAAGCTCGGGAGGAGGAGTTTTATACCTTTGCTCTGAGAAGGGAGGCTTCGATCAGAGGTGCTTGGCACGTTCATTGGGGTCCAAGGAGGCTAGGGATTGATTCACTGGTCTTGGTGTAAAGTCTAAGTATGAATTCGACCAAGCTCAATTTTAGGTGTTGGTCTAGAGCTATGGTAGAGGCTCTGTGGAAGGGGGATTTGATGGGGCTTTGGCTTCTTTCACTCTTGTGAAGGTGTGGGCACAAGCAATTGAAGTTTGGTGGAGTGTGGAGGTATATTGGGTTCTTTCCTGGTTTCTGGCAAGGTTTCAAGCTTAAAATTGAGCTCCGGAAATAGGAACGGGTGAGGGAAAATGGTTGGAATGCACTGCGGGGATCTTAGGGAAGCTCTGTGTGAAGTTTGGAGAGGCCTCTCTAAGAAATTTTTAGCACACCTCCCATGGCCGTGGGAGGTGAGTTTTTATAAAAATG
>NEWO01000209.1:110610-124544 GCA_003013225.1 Phalaenopsis aphrodite
CAATTTAATGCAAATGTGTTTGGATTTGACAAAGATATCTTAAGCATGTGCATTTTTGGAAATAAGATCCCTTAATTTGGGGGACCTTTGGTCCATGGCTTAATTTAGGTGGTTTCATGGTGTTTAGATTGGTCACTAAGTCCAACTAATGGCTGTGGTGGAGTTAATTTGGTGGCTTTAGGGTGGTTAGGTCACATTTGGTGCATGGGTCCAAGTGGGTACAAATGACCAAAACTTGGGTTTGGGCTAGGTTAGCCATGTCAGCTGGCTCAATTAATTGTTTCATTTAGTGTAGATGATCATAAGGAACAACTTTGGTGAAGGATGAATGTGGTTTTGAGTTCAATTGAAAGGTCAATTTGAAGGAATTTTGAACTTTAATCAATTTGGTCATGTTGGGCTAGGCTTGGGTCTAGCTTGGGTTAGCCTTGGGCTAAGTCCAAATTGATTGTTGTAAATGGTCAATAGGGACCTCATGAAGAGTTTTCAACATGAATTGGATCCAATTTGGAGGTTAAGGCAATCAATTGGGTAAAATTTGGGGACTTGCCCAATTTGGGGCTAAATTTGGGAATTTTGGATTTAGGCCAAAATCAAATGGATTTGAGGCTTCACCAAGGCCAATTGATGATTGATTTTGATGTATAGGAATGTTATATAGATTTTTCAACATTAATTGAGGTTAATTGACTAGGCTATGGGTTCAATTTGGTGAGATTAGGTCATATGGTCAAAATTGGGGTTTTGACCCAAATCAAAATTGAGCTAAAATCATGGACCAATTGAGCTTGGATTTGGTTTATTTTGGTTATATTAAAAGTGAATTTGAGTCTGGGATTGTAATTGGGGTTAATTGAGATCAAATTGATGGACATTTGAGTTGGATCTGGGGAAATTTGGATCTTTAAAGAGCAATTTGGGGATTTTGGTTAAAGATGGTCAAATTGGCCAAAGTGGGTCATGTGGTAGTTGAAAGAAATGAATTTATGAATATTTGGGATTTATTTGGATTTTCTAGGAATTTTTGGAATTTTGAGCTATATAGGGGTATTTTGGTAATTTGGGGGTGTCTTAGGGGTAAAAGGCCAAGATGGGTATTTTGGTTGATTTGAGGTACCAAACATCACTAATAAGCCATGGACCAATGGAAACTCCATTTTGGGTCCTTTACATAGTGGTCTTAGCTAAACCATAACCCTAGGGCTAGTAGGCTTAGGGGACCATCTACATGAGTATCCCAAAAGATCAAGGGATCTAGGCTAGAGATTTGAGTTCAGGGTTGTGAGTGATTGTGAGTGTAGAGAATGTCTTAGCTTCAGACCAACACCCAAGGTCAACCAAGGTCCAGCAATCCTAAAGGTGACTCATCTTGAGTTTCCCCCACAGTGACCCCACTTACTAAGTACTTAGAGGTTGAGACCAACACGTGGAACTTCAGGTTGAGCAAAGAAGAGGGTAGAATTTCTAATGGTAAGGGTTCCATGTCTAGTTTTCTAGAAATAGTCAACAGGAAAAGTCCTATGACTAGACCCTAGGCTATTAAAGATGAGAAACTAAACCTCAACCAAAATTGAGGTCAACAATTGGTTTGAAGAATTTTGAGATATTAAAAACTACTATTCTTATTTAATGAATTGGATAATGTAAAAGAATGAGATGCATTAAATATTGTATGTGCCAAATAGGAGCAATCATATTCTTTACCCTTTGGTCCATGCATAAAGAACATTGACTAATCCTATGATTGTTTACTGAATTTGTGGCTAGGCTGGGAGGATACCGGCTCTCACTTCAAAGCTCCCACGTTCCCCTCACCTGAGGGCTAACATCTCCACTTCAGTACTCAAACAATAGGACCGAATTGGAGATTTTAGTCTGTCATCCTAAAATCTCCAATTCTACACCCATCAAACTATATTTCTATATTTATTTACATTCAACTCCCATGAACTTAACCATCCATGGAATCTGAATGTGGTTCTACTTTGTTGAGAATTACATAGCCCTCTCGGGTCTTAATGCAATTACAATGAACTTTGACACTACAACAGACCTTTATTGTAATGTAAATAAAGTGCAAGTAAAAACCATCACATTGATAATTAAATCCACTTCTAACATGCATCACAAAATCTTAAACATGAATTCTACTCATTACAAAAGAAAAGTAAAATGAAATCAACGGCATAATCTTCTCATGCCATTATTTCCAAACAAGAAGAGAGAGTAAGAGAAGCACATCACAAAGCACGAAGAAAACACAACGGAAACTTCATTTAATCAAAGCAAATCCGCTAGATAAGTGTTTACAAAACCATAAGATAATGAAGAACACAATACTTAGCTTTTTCCCTTGAAAGAAAGTAGAAAATCTCTCCCACAAAGTCTCTTGTCGATCGATGTAATGCTAGAACATCTCCTTACAAATTCTCTCAAAATCCTCTCTCCAATCTCTCCAAAAGGGTAAAAATCTACATTTCTACTCCTATTCTAAGAAATCTAAACTTTCTCCATACTTTTCCTAACATTCCTATCACACAAATCCTTTTTATAACCTAAAATTGTTCTTTTAAAGTGTAGGGACGAGGTATGAAGAGTTGCCACAAGAATCCTTTCAAAAAATGTCCAAATACGTTGAATTTTGGCCCATAACCGCCAAAAGTCGGTTCATAGTCGTCCCGGGCGCCGTCGGCGGGCTCGAGGGCACTATCAGCGAGCTTTTAGGTCATTTTTCAGTCTTCTCGGGTAAAGTTTGCCTTTGGCGCCGTTTTGGCGCCATGGGCGGGCAGACTGCGCAGCTCCACCATTTAGCTCCATTTGGCTCCGTTTTAGCTCTGTTTTGCCCCATTTCAGTTGTGTTGTCTTCCTAACAGATATCCCTACAAAATAAGCATGAAAACAACCTTCCTTTAAAGTGTAATCTCATTCAAAAATGTGCAACAAGTGTAAAAGAGATCAAGCATCGGAAGACTTATCGAAAGGTGACAGGGCAAAATTTCATTTCTTGCTCATTTTTGCTCCAAATTGCACCGTTTTTGTTTCTTTTTGCTCCAATGACCATAATTCATCATACCTACAATAAAACATCAAAAGTACCCTTCTTTAAAGTGCAATATCATCAAAATTAGTGTAAAATATGTATGAAAATCTCAACATATTTTCCTTTGGTCAAACATCCTTAATACCAATTGAAACCAAATACAAATCCAATTTTACCCAATTGCAAGCTCAATTTCACTAAACCCAAGTCTAACCCAAAATCCCCAAATTGACCCTATGTCCAAATTCCACCAAATTGACCTTCTAATGTATTTCAAAACCACTTCAAATCCTTTAAAAACTCTTCATGACATCTCCTTACACCAAATTAAACATTTTATTGACCCAAATTTTAGCCCAAATTCACCCTCAATTCTAAAAACCCAAGCCCCTAAGTCATTCAAAAAGCCCAAGATTCAATTAAAAGCCCACATGACATTTGTTATCCTTATCATCCATTTAATCAAAATCATTCCCTAAGTTTCCAATTCATGCCAAAATTATTCCATGTTAAGCCTCATGAAAACCGCCATCAAAATACCCCATAAATCCAAAAATCCTTTCTCATGCAAATTGGTCAAGCCAAAGACAAGCCATGAAGCCATCTTCAAGCCATAAATGAGCCATTGCTACCATGCTATTAATGGCAAAATGAGGAGCCACTTTGAAGCTTCCTTAAAAGGTTTTAACCTTTTTAATGATACACTCTAATCTATGCTTAGCCAAATCCTTTGGGATTGGGACCTCTCCACACCATTTTAGCTAGCTCACCTGACCTTAGTCAGCCATGGGGAGCCATCCAAGCACATTCCAATAAGGCTAGACCCATAGTTGGCCCAACCAAGCCCAAAGCCCTTACACATGAACAAACCCAATTGGATACACATTAGCCCACCACTGATCATCCTCAGTAGGATGGTAACCTGAGCCTGGCTGGCCAACCAACTTGGCTGCCAAAAAAACCAAACCCAATAACCTCACATAGGCAAAAACCCAAAATTAAACTCATCTAAGTGACACCAATCTAATTGGTCATTGGAGCCTTTCTGCCTCCCCCTAGGCAGCATCCCAGCCACCCCCTTGGCCTAAGAGTCACCATGGCCCCTTCTATTTAAATGCTCCCTTCATGGCCAAGGGAGGAGTTGTTGAAATTCCTTGGGGAGACCTTAGAAAATTGTTCCCAGAGCTTCTCCTAGCTTCTATGAGTGCAAGCCCTCTATCTTCCAGCCCTCAAACCCACTGTCCGAGCTCAATTACGGAGCTAAAAATCAGCTCGAACTAGGGCTTAATCCCCCACAGCTCCACAGTGCACCAAAGTCAAAGTAATTGCACCCACACCATCCTCTAAGTGAAATAAGAAGATCCCCCATAAAAGCCCACACCAGACCACCCTAGTACAAAATTTGATCAACACCTAAAATCAACCTCGATCGAATTCGGGTCTAGGCAATTCCCCATGGCTCAAGGCTTCATCTAGGAGCTCTCTGGACTCAACTCAAGCTTTTGGAAGCACCCAATAGAGGCCACACCTCTTGGGCAAAGGTATTGAACTCTCCCTTTAAACCGAGCCTGTTTTAATTCTCCATTCTCATATACTCGATTTAAGACTTGATTAATCGTATAGATGTGTTCTCCTAGTCTATATGCGTCTATAGGAACAAACCCAAAGAGATTTAGTTTAGTATTGAGCGAGATATTAAGGTTAGAAGGTGGACAGTTCATGGGTTGGGGAACTTGGGGACGATGAAAGAGAGACGTTCGATCACGCGTGTATCGAACGGACGGCTGAGATCACGTTGGATGAAGTCTTGATGCGTGAACAATAGGCTGACTCAGCTGGTGATGCCCTACCAGAAGCGGATGCATGCGCGGTTTGGAGCTGCCTATGATGCACTAGAGCTGAGCTAGATAAGTAAATAAATCAAGATTTTCTGAATTATTTAAATCACCAGAACTTCAAAAATTCATATCTTAGTGTAGAAAAATCATAAAAATAAAATAAAAATACCCTCATGCTTAGTGAATAGAAGAGAATAATGTGGAAATAATTTCATGTCTATTTGATGCTTGTGTGATTTTTAATTAATTAAATAGTGTGTTTCTTATTTGTATTCTCCATTTGCATGGACATTTCACCATAACTTGATTTTTGGGGCTTTTTGATCTCTCTGTCATGAGAGATCTACCTTGATTTTTCCAAGTTCAGGGAGGTCTCTAAGCATAGATCTCTATTTTTCAAGCATGTCATGTCTATTTTGGTAAAATAATTATAAAAATTAGAATATTCATAAAAAGAATACAAAACTTGTTTTGGTAGGTTCATTGAGGTTAGAGGACCCTAGAAAAAATATAAACTTGGTTTAACCCATTAAAAATAAGCTTAATTGTCACTAACTTCTAAAAATAAACTATAATTAAATTGGATAAAATATAAAAGTAAATGACATAAAAATCATTCTCTACTATAATTTAATGATAGAGGAGCTCTTCATAAAAATTTCAAGTCAATAAGAATTAATTTGACCACTAAAATGAATTAATTAAGTGAAATTACATTTTTTGACACTAAAATAATTATAATAATTAAAATTCAACTAAAAATTCACCAAATTAGTTGTGGTAGCTCGTTATGACTAGAATAACCTAAGAAAAATAAAAGTGAAATTAAAATAAATACTTCATTTTTAAGCTATTTTTAAGTATTTAAATAATTGAGCATTAATTAAAAAAATGATAAAAATTGCAGAACTGTATAAACACACTAAAATATCACATTTGTCTTCTTGATTACTTAGGATCAATTAAAATAATTTTTCTAATTTTTTAAGTGAAGATATTTAATTTTTAAAGGCTTAAAATGATTTTTCTTTAATTTATCACTAAAATAATTATAATAATTAAAATATAAACCACAAAAATATGAAATTTGTTTCTTTGGGTTATTTGAACTTAGAGAGATTTAATAAAAATATAAAATTTAATTTTCCACTTAAATAAGATTTTATATTTAATTAATACTCAAAATAAACAAATAATTCTAATAATTAAATTAACCTAGATGAACCTCCAGTAATTTTCTTAAGGATAGAAGTTTTGTTTTGGTTGAATTATTGAATTTTCATAAAAAATCCCTATTTTTCATTAAAATAATTATAAAATTAAATAATATCAAAAAAACACATTTTCTTCTCTGATGTTTTAATTAAGCCATGATGTGTGGTAGTATAAAAATTTTAAAGTCATTTGGGTTTAATTTATTGAATTATAAGGTGTTAAGACCTTAAGGGCAAAAGGGTAATTCTGGAATTTATGCCCTAATTAATATTTAGGCCTAACCAAAGGGTAAATGGGTGATAAGTGATCCTAATTGACATGTCTTGATGATTGAAACATGAAAGGGATAAATGGTAGTAACCAATCTCACTTTGGTCTCATTAAGGATAAATTTGTAATTTCTCAAATTGATGAAATTTGGAAGAGCAATTAAATAAAAAGACATTGAGGTAAGTGGTTTGACTTTGGAATATTATAATCCACTAACTTAAAATCCTAATTAATGGTTTTAAAATGATTTATGATTCTTGATAAATATTAAAAGTATACATATTTAAATTTTCTTAAAAATTATAAATCTACCCATTAAGTTTTACGGGCTTTGTAGTGAACTAGGCTTGATCAAAATCTTGTATAATGAGGTTTAGAAAATGACCTATAAATAATTTGAAACATTTTAAAAAAAATACTACAAGCCCATCTTTGAAAATCAAATCGACTAAATTTCTTAATTAAGCCAAATTGCCCTTAAAGGCCTTTAACAGTATAATTCGTAAGTGAAATATCAAATGATAATTACCCCACTTAAAGGGATAATCAAAACATCAAGGTTCATTGAGCATAAGGTTATGAATTGGTTGAACCACATAACAAACATAATAAGACCGAAATGAACTCGAGACGATTCGAGGGACTGTAAAATTTCTAAGGTATTACCTAGGACCTTTTCATGATCCTTTGGGAATCTCAGAGGACACTTGGACTTATTATGATTTGCTTGATGGGATCATCCCCACAGATGAACAAATTAGGCCCGCTAGGGTATGACATAAGGTTTGGTAGATACACCTCAAACATGTACTCTCTGCTTTTCATACAAGCATGTTTTAATTCCTACAAAATTATATAATGCTTTGTAAACACTGACCGTTCAAGTAGAGGAATGGGAAGAATCGACGGGTACACTTTTAAGTTACTGCATTACAATTTACTTCTATTTATATTTCTGTGTCTACCTGTAAATTTGCATGTTAAACAACAAGGTCATCATGCATGTCAAAAATTGAAACTTTTAGGATAACCACAAAATTGAAAACCAAAAAAAAATTAAAAAAAAAATCGAAACAAGATAAAATCCACCAACAGTCAAAATATAAGACAAATCAAAATTTAATCACAAACAAAACAACAAAATAAAAATTGCAACTAAATTAAAACGTCTCTATCAGACGATCGGGTATCCCTAGGAGGAGGTAACCTATGCTTACTAACGAGATTTCCCATGGTCTAAATGAAAGTATGGAACTAACTGAGTTGAGTTTAGTAAATTCATTTGGACTAAGTGAATCCAAAGAAAATAGTAGTGTCGGAACGAGGGAATCGTGGGATCTTAACCGTTGTCGCTCTAATCAACTTTAACATCTCCCATGATATTTAATAACCATAACCTTAGGAAACATTTGATTTGGTATCAGGACTTGACACAATAGAAAACTTAAACTTGCTATGATGAGGAGCTTGGAGCTAACTCTGTGGACAACCTTCTGTAATAACAATCTGCAACAACACGATGATCTACAACATCATGAGGATCTATAACATCACATTTTTCCTTAGAACTAAACAACAAGCCTTAGGATTTTGAGGTTGTCCGTCTAGTGCAACATAAATCCTCAACAGATCTTTAGGCCTTTGTATAACCCTTCTATACAATATAAGCCTTAACTCATTCTAGGATTCTGAGGTTGACGTTCATCACGACCTAAATCCTCACATTTTCCAGGCTATTTGTGTGATCATTTCACATAAATGTAAGCCCTAATTAATAAAATTGATAGGATGACACACATAATTTCTTCTTGAAATTGAAGCCGAACAGTCTGAGAAGTCACCGAGGTTCTCCTCAGAATCATTGACAACCCCCAGTTCCCCTTCCTTTGGATTCAAAAATAAATGTTCAAAATTTGAGTCATTCTCATTTCACACCTCTTTGTTTGATCTTTCGAAAAGTCTTATCCTTTCAAAATTCTTGAGATAATATCCTCTGATTTTTATCTAGAGTTTTCTTTTGTGACTTCGGTAATCTAAGATGTAATTAACTATAGGGGTTTTCTCTTATAGGAAACTTTCAAGAACCCAGCTTGGCATAAACTCTATTTAATTTTTCGTATTAAATAGGGAAACTTGTCGGTCAACATAAGAAAATGTTTTTTTGCAGACTTAAATGAATGTCATAAATTCTTTAGTTTATTTAATCGAGTCTTACCAGTAAGTAGTATGTCCACCTTTCTAGATAGGTGAATTACTTGTGGTATGAGGTTCATTTATTTAAACTACTTAGGATATGAGATTGGTCTGGTCTTGTATTTTCAAAACCAAAAATACAACTTTTTCCCAAATTATATACATAAATTAAATTAAATCGGGCGGTGGGATATCCATTCCGGCAACCGGCACCTCACAACTTTTTTTAGTGCCGACAGCTTTTGAAGACTCCACTGGGGACTAGTTTCTCTCTCCATTTAAATCAGGGAATCTTTTCTTCATTTATCGGTAATGTGCCAATGTACCTTATGGACCAAATTCGGTAATAAATTCAGGAGTTCATTAGGACTTTTGTCTTTTGTGTGGGGTTGGACCACCAATAGGTGTGTTGGTGGACTAATTCTGCCTGGGCATTGTGTGCTGTAAAGTTGGCCCCGCACTTGGTCCTAAACTTTACTTTCTTCTTCATTTCCTTTCTAGTTTGGTTTGCTACTTTGCAAATTAAGTCGAATTGTGTCGTGTTGCGCTTGCTCTTTAACCTTTCTTATTTAATTAATTAAATCCCTCAACTTTCAAACTATTTTTCACTAAGTTTTAAAATCTTCATAAACCAAAAATTAAATAAAGTCTGCTCAGTACACAGATCAACCTTTGTTAATTTTTAGTGTTGTACTAAAGTTACAAGGTGTTGGGGAAATGAATAATCATAGAGCTTTCTTTTTTAAGTTGCTGCAATGGCATTCCCAACACTCACTTTCTCTTACAACTTGCCAACTAGCACCATTCTTAAATTTGAACTCTTCATCACAAAAACTTTGTTTAGTTTTCGTTAGTTTACTTTTGAAAGTTTAGTAATTAGTTTAATTAACTTTGTCTTTTACTGCATTTTATTTAGCATTCACCTATTACTTCATATTCAAATTTTGCACTTCACTTTTGTAGTTTAAAATTGTAGTTTACATTATAATCTTAAGAATTTACTTATAGGTATTTCCAACTTCCCTGTGGGATAAATATCTAGGACTCCTTTAAAGCCCTTTATTACTTGAGCGATATGTATACTTGTGTTATTTTTAGGGGATTTGACAATTTAAAGATTTTTAGAAGATAAAACTATTTTCACTAAAGTTATTTTTGTTAGGATTAAATGGCATATTTAGTATTGTATCTGCTGTGTGTATTTTTTAATATTGAACTTTTTTTGCAAAATTAACACACTAAATCAACTCACATCAAGTTTTTGGCACCGTTGTCGGGGAAGTAATGAAAAGTAGTAGTAAGTTATTTTATAATTTAAATTATTTTTATTCTAAACAAAAAGCTAAGAAAAATGTGTTTGTAGTTTAGTTTGAATATTTTCATATTTTAGTGTGCTTGCTTATTTAATTACTTATTGTGTTTGTTTTTGCGTAATGTAAGATTTGAAGATTCAGTTTCTTACGATTTGGAGTTAGAAAAAACTATTAGAAAATTTTGAAAACAACAAAAAGAGATAGATCATTTTAGCAAAATGGCTTACAATTTGAGTAATGTTGGAAATGAAAATGAAAATCATCAGAGACATTTAAGAGATTATGTTAATCATAAAACATATGAAATTCATTTGAGTATACAAAACTCTACTTTAGCTGTCAATTCATTTGAGCTTAAACCTGTTATTATCCAAATAATACAAAATAATCAGTTTTGGGGAACACCAACTAAAGATCCTAATTTACACCTTGCTAGTTTTCTAGAATTATTTACTAATTTTAAATATGATGTATTGTCAAATAATGTCGTCGGGCTTAATTTTTTTTCCAATTTCACTAAGGGATAAAGCTAAGATGTGGTTAAACTCGTTAGCATTTGGATCTATCAGAACTTGGGGAGACTTATCACAAAAATTTTTACCTAAATATTTCTCACCTTAAAAACTACTAAGCTTAGAAATGATATTACATTTTTTGTTAGTTTGAAGGGGAATCAATTTATGAAGCCTAGGAAAGACTTAAAGATCTCCTTAGAAAGTGTCCACACCACACATTACAAGATTTGTTAATAATTCAAACTTTTTATAATGGGTTGGTTGGATCTCTAAGATTAATAATTGTCGCTACTATTGGTGGATCATTAATGCCAAAACCAATCGATGAAGCATATTTTTTAATTGAAGAGAAGACTACTAATAATTTTTAATGGCCCTCTGAAAGGGTAAATTAAAAAAGAGTAGGTAGTATTCATGATTCCGATACAATCTCTGTGTTAGCTGCCCAATTAGCTGTTATATCTAAGAAGATAGATCAATATGGAATGAATTATTCTCAGACATCACTTATGCTTGAGGAAAACTCATTGGGATAAATGATAGAATCTCAATCTTCTTATGAGACCTTAAATGCAGTAAATAATCGTTCTAATAATCCTTATGCAAATTATTACAATCCTGGTTAGATGGTTAGAAGAATCATCTAAATTTTAGTTGGAGTAATAATAACTCTAATGTTGTAAATCCACAATGGCCAAACAACGTTGTAAACCCATTTGGAAACTCCAACAATTAAAGAAATCCAACTTATAAAACTTATTACCCACTAGGTTTTAATAATATACAAAGTAAGGAGAAAAAGTTGTTAATGAAAGAATTAATATTGCAAATGGGAAGTCAATTACAAAGTTAAGGAGCAGTAATTAGAAGCTTGGAAAATCAATTGGGATGTATTGCTACTGTAGCTAACAATAGACGTCCAAGAACGTTGCCTAGTAATGTTGAAGTAAATCCTAAAGATCAGAACAAATAGCAAATTAAGGTTATTCAATTGAGAAGTGGAAAAGAATTGAATACTAGAGTTCAAAAAGAAGTGGAGGTTGAAATTGAAAAAGATGAGGTGGAAAATGAAAAATCTGGTGAAAATTTTCATTTTGAGCATAATGTCCTATTAAACCAAAGAAAATCACAGTTGAAAGACCACAACCTCTATTTTCTCAAAGATTGAAGCAAAAAAATAGAGAACCAATTTTCAAATTTTTTTAGAAATATTGAGGAAATTAACGATAAACATTCTATTTGTTGAAGCCTCAGAACAAATGCCAGCTATATAAAGTTCATGAATGATATACTTAGTAAGAAAAGGAAGTTTGTAGATAACGAGATTGTTGCACTCAGTGAAGTGTGTAGCGTTATAATTTATAAGAAGCTTCCTAAGAAACTTAAAGATAAGAGAAGTTTTACTATTCCTTGTGATATTGGTGAAAGAATTTTTTGAAAAGCTTTATGTCATTTAGAAGCTAGTATTAATTTTATGCCTTTATCAATTTTCAAAAGGTTGTGTTTAGGAGATATTTCACCTACAACTGTAACTCTTCAGTTAGCTGATCATTTGATTACCTATCCTAAAAGAATTATAGAAGATGTTTTGGTAAAAGTTGATAAATTTATCTTTCATATGGATTTTATTGTATTAGATATGAAGGAAGATAAAGAAATTCTTATCATTTTAGGAAAATCATTCCTTCCTACTGGAAGAGCTTTGATAAATATGTTGAAAGGAGAACTAACCATGAGAGTTAGTGATCAAAAAGTTACATTTATTATTTAAAAATCAATGAGATGCCCTGCAAAAGAGTAAGAGATTGAACGCTTCAGAATAGATATCAACAAAAATTTAAGCCATGAATATTTCAAGAAGACATTCGAAAAAGAATTTAAAAAGGAATATTTGGAATATTAGGATGAGGATAAAATTCAAAATGAATCTACAGAAGTGAGTAAAGAAGATTTGGATTATGTTCAAGAAAAATTTGAAATGTTAGACCCTACTGAAAGTAATAAGAATTTGATTTCATCTATTGAGAAGCCACCTAAACTAGAATTAAAAACACTTCCTACACATTTGAAGTATGTATTTTAAGGAGATTTTTCTACATTACCTATTAGAGTATCCTAAAAATTAACTAATACGCAAGAGAAATATTAGTTGAAAACATTAAGAAGATACCAAAAAGCATTTGGTTGGACATTAGCTAATATTAAATGAGTGAGTCCTTCAATTTGTATGCATAGAATTTTGTTGGAAGATCATCATGAACCAAGAGTTGATCCTCAAAAGAGATTGAATCCTATAATGAAAGAAGTTGTTAAGAGAGAGATTTTAAAATGGTTAGATGCTAGAATAATATATCCTATTTCAGATACTTCTTAGGTTAGTCCAATTAATTATGTTCCAAAGAAAGGATGACTATAGTGACAAATGAGAATAATTAATTAATACCAAAAAGACAAGACACTGGGTGACCGATCTGCATAGATTATAAAAAAATAAATTCTGACACCATAAAGGATTATTTTCCCTTACCCTTTTTGGACCAGATGTTGGATAGGCTGGCTGGGCACAATTATTTTTTGTTTTCTAGATTGATATACCGGTTAAAGATTGCCTAAAAGATGTCAACTTCTTGAAAAAGACACAAAATTTGACTTTCACCAAGATTGCCTAAAAGCCTTTGAAACTTTAAAGGAAAAATTGATCACTACTCCTATAATTGTTTCACTTGAGAAACCTTTTGAATTAATGTGTGATGTTAGTGATTATGCAATTGGAGTTGTATTAGGTCAAGGATATGATAAGATTTTAAAGTCAAATACTATGCTAGTAAGACTCTTAATGAAGCTCAAATTAACTATATCTTTACTGAAAGAGAGTTTTTAGCCATTGTTTATGCTTTTGATAAGTTTAGGTCATATCTGATTGGAGCTAAATATGTTGTGCATACTGATCACTCAATTATTAAATGTTTAATGCGAAAGAAGGATGTGAAACCAAAATTAATTAGATGGGTACTTCTGATGCAAGAGTTTTATTTTGTAATAGTCGATAGAAAAGGGACTTATAATCAAATTATTGATAATCTATCTAGGCTAGAATAGGAAGAAATTTTTTATTTGGAAAAAAGAAATTAATGAAACTTTTCCTGATGAACAATTTATGCTGTAAAAGGATGAGAAATATCGTGGTATGCTGATATTATAAATTATATTGTTTGTGGTATTTTACCATATGGATTAACAAAACAACAGGAAAAGAAATTCATTCATGATGCAAAATCTTATTTTTGGGATGACCCATATTTCTATAAACGATGCAAGGATTTAGTAATGAGACGATGCGTGCCTTACAAAGAAATTCAGGAAATTATCTAAAAATGTCATGATTCTGAATTTAGATGTCATTTTGGGAATGAAAGAACTGTTCATAAAATTTTGCAATCTGGATTTTATTGACCTACTCTATTTAGAGATGTTAGTATATATATATATATATATATATATATATATATATATATATATATATATATATATATATATATATATATATATA
>NEWO01000209.1:124561-157406 GCA_003013225.1 Phalaenopsis aphrodite
TATATATATATATATATATATATATATATATATATATATATATATAAACATGTGATAGGTGTCAGAGAGTGGGTAATATTTCAAAAAGAAATGAAATGCCCATAAGTTTTAATTTGGAAATTGAAATTTTTTATGCATTGAGATTGGATTTTATAGGACCATTTATATCTTTATTTGGAAATGTTCATATATTGATTGTAGTGGATTATGTTTCAAAATAAATAGAAGTAATCACTTTATCTCAATGTCGGAGTGTTTCAAAATTTTTAATTAAAAATATTTATATAAGATATGGAATGCCGAGAGTAATCATTCTTGAGGGAGGATCTCATTTTAGAAATGCAACAATTGCGAGATTGGGGAAAAACTATCATATAATGCATTAAATTGCAACTGGTTATCATCATCAGTCTGATGGTTTGGAAGAAGTATTTAATCGTGAAATCAAAAGAATTTTGGAAAAAAAAAGTGTGAATCCTAATAAAATGGATTAGTCTGCCAGATTAGATACTGCATTATGGGCATACAAGACAACTTATAAGACACGTATATGAATGTCCCCACATAGATTAATTTTTGGGAAGACTTGTCACTTACCAGTAGAATTAGATCATAAAGATTATTGGGCTATAAAAGAAATCAATTTCAATTTGAAAGATGCGGGTTAGAAAAGATTACTACAATTGAATGAGCTTGAAGAGATTAGTAATGAATCTTAAGATAATACTCAGATTTATAAGAAAAGAATGAAAGAATAACATGATCAGAAGCTAATAAGAAGGGAATTTGAGCTTGGACAGGAAGTTTTATTCTACAATACAAGATTGAAATTATTTCCTTGAAAACTGAAGTCTAGGTCGAAAGGGCCATTCGAAATTGTCAAAGTCTATCTCTGTAGAGTTGTTAATATTGAAGATCCAACGACTGGAAGGATATTTAAAGTGAAGGGGCCCAAATTGAAACCATATTTTGATAGTCAAAGACCTGTTTGTAAAGAAACTGTAATGTTGGGTCACCTAGAATAAATACTGGGAATGTCGGGTTGACGACATTAAACCAAGCGTTTTGTGAGAGACAATTCATAGTTATTGTAATTTATTATGTATTTATATTTTACTTATAGTAATATACTTGTGCTTCTATAAATTCTGTGTATTTGAAAATTTTAGCATTGAAAAAATATTTAAAAACATCTTATTTACCTAATTGTATGAAATAAAATTGAGAATTTATTCAAAATCGAAATGACAAAATTTTTGGAACTGGCGCATGATGTGCCTGTTGACCTCACTTTTGGTTAAGGTTTAGTTTTCCTCTTTAGTAGCCTAAGGTCTAGCCATATGACTTTCATGTTGACTATTCCAAGAAAACTAGAAAAGTAACCCTCACCATTAGAAATTCTACACTCCTCTTTGCTCAACTTGAAGTTCCACATTTTGGTCCTAACCTCTAGCACTTAGTAGGTATGGTCAATGTGGGGGAGCTCAAGGTGAGTTCCCATAGGACTGCTTTCCCTTAGGGTTGACTTTTGGTTGTTTTTCTGGAGCTAAGGAACTCACTTGCACTCACTCCCACTCACAATCACTCACAACCCTAAACCAAAGTTTTTCTGATTTTGGTCCCTTGATCCTTTGGGAGACTCATGTAGATGGTCTCCGAAACCCAATAGCCCTAGGCTAGGGTTTAGCTATGACCAGTACAAAGAGAACCCAAAGGGGGTTTCCATCGGTCCATATCTCATGTAGGGTGGTTGATACCCCAACCCTACCAAAATACCCAATTTGACATTTTCACCTCCAAACCTACCTAAATTACCTAAACACCCCCGAATCCCAAATTTGGTCAAAATCCTCAAATTCACCCAAAATACTCAAATTGTTCAAAAATCATTTCAAACCATTTGAAAATACCCAAAGTACCCAAAAATGCCAAATTTACCAAAATACCCTCAAAATTGCCAAAAGTACAAAATTACTCTTGGCACCCCAAACTTTCCCAAAACCTCCAAAATCACTCCAAATGTTTCCAAAACCCATTTGGACCCAATTTGACCAATTTGATCATTTTGACCAAAACCCCAAATTGCCTTTAAAGGCCCAATTTCCTTAAATTTACCTCAAATGTCCATCAATTTGGTCCCAATTTCCCCAATTTCAATCCTAAACTCAAATTCACCTTCCATAGGACCAATATAAACCAAATCCATGCTTAATTGGCCCATTCTTTGAGCCCAACTTTGATCTAAGTCAAAACCCCAACTTTGGCCCTATGACTTGGTTCCACCAAATTGAACCCCATGGCCTACTCAATTTCCTCCAATTTGAATCCTAAACTCTTCATAAAATTCCTACACATCAAAGTTGATCTTTAATTGGCATTGGTGAGGCCTCAAGTTTATTTAATTCAACCCAAATACAAAAATCCCCAATTTTGCCCCAAATTGGCTATGCTCCAAATTCCACCAAATTAATTGCCCTAGCCCCAAAATTAGTACCCAATTTATGTTGAAAACACTTCATTACATTCCTATTAAACATTTTCAATAATCAATTTAGACTTAGCCCAAGCTTAACCCAATCTAGACCTAAGTTTAACCCAAATGCACCAAAATTGGCCATGAGCCAAAATCCATCAAATTGAGCTTCCAAATCAATTCAATAACTCAATTATTTTTTCTAAACTCCTTGAGATAATCATCTACATCATTTTAGTCAATTAAATGAGCTCAAGGTCATGGCTAGCCTAACCCAAACCCACTTTAAGCTAAATTGACCCACTTGGACCCATGCAAAATTGGCCTAGCCACCTTAAAGCCACCAACTTTATGACTCCACAACGACCAAACTCCTCCTAGGGACCAGAATAAACCATGAAAAACCCACCAAAGTATGCTATGGACCAATGAATCCCCAAATTAAGGGATTTTAACCCATTTTTGGACCCAACTTGCAAAATCTCCTCCATCATTGCTTACTATTGTGGGTAAATTATAATTAAGCCTCTCCCTGGCTCATCTGACTCCCTGACCACCTCCCATGGCCTTGTCGGCCGGCCTAGTGGCCGGAAAACACCAAAAATATGAGCCACCCAAAAAAAATTTAAACCCAATTCAAACTTAGAGGCCACCTCATCCCATTTGAAATTTAGAGCTTCTCTGCCCTCCACCTAAATATCATTTTACACCCCTCAATTGGCCATGACAGCCACCCTAAGCCAATTTTATTTAAAAGTCACCTCCATGGCCAATGAAAGAGAGATGGAATTTTCTTAAGGAAACTTTGCCAAACTGCCCTCAGAGTTTGCCTAAGACCTCCTCAGTTTAAGCCAACCATTTCCCCCCACTGAGCTTCACTGTAGAAGCTCAATTTTGAGCTTGAATTTTTACCAAAAAAAGCAGGGCAGATCTCTCCACACCTCCACAATGAATCAAACTTTAATTAACTGTGCACACACCTTCCCTAGAGTGAAAGAAGTTGATTTTCCATAAAATCCCCCTCTCAAACAGCCTTTAGAATAAACTTCAATCAACACCTGAAATCGAGCATGGTCTAATTCATACCTAGACCATTCACCAGGGCACAAGGCTTCATCTTGAGGTTTGTTAGGACCAATCTAAGCTACCAAAACCATCTAATTGAGGCCTCCCATCTTGGATAAAGGTATTTAACGCCAAACCTCATCAGAACTTATTTTCACTCTCTATATGTATTTACTGTATTTCATATTGTATAACCCATATAGATAGGTTTGTCTTGAGTAGATGATGCTCTAGGAACAAAACCCATGAGATTTGGTTGATTCTAGAGAGAGAACTTAAGGTTTGAGTATGGACGGTTCTCAGGTTAGCCTATTTGGGGACGATGACGGGGAACCGTCCGATCGCGCGGTAGCCTCATCAACGAACGAGATCTAGCTGGATGAACTCTTGATACTTGAACCGTGGGCCGCGTGGCATGCCGGGGTGGAAAGCGCAGCGAATGGGAGCACGCCGTGTCACCATTTGGAGCTGCCTAGGATGAGGTGGCGCCGCACATTTAAATAGAAAAATAGGGATTTAAATAATTTAGAAAATGCTCCCCAACTTTAAAAATTCATATCTTAGTGTAGAAAAATAAAAAATAAAATAAAAATATCCTCTTGCTCAGTGAATAGAGGAGAATAATGTGGAAATAGTTTGAAGTTTCTTTGATGCATATTTTATTTTTAGTTAATTAAACACTATTTTGAGGTCTCTAGACAAAGATCCATATTTTTCAAGTTTATGTCTATTATTTGCATAAATAAATCATAATAATTAGCATGTTTCTTAGAAAATTCCAAGATAGTTTTGGAAGATTTATTATGGCCAGAGAAACCTTTGGAATGTTTCATGATCTAAGTCATTAAGAATGCACATAATTTGCACAAACCCTAAAATGCAAAGAAAATTAATTTTGGGAAACACAAACATCTAAATGACTTAGTTTTTAATCTCCACTATAATTTGAAGTTCATAGAACTCCCCATAAAAATTTAAAAATATTTGGAGCTTATTTGATAACTCAAAATGATTTTCTAAGTTAAATGTCATTTTTAACACTAAAATGATTTTTAACAATTAAAATATAACTAAAAAAATTATAAAAATTAGTTTTGGGAGTTCTCTATGATCAGAGGGATTTCTTAAAAATAAATTTGTAATTAAAATAAAAATTCCATTTTTAAGCTTTTGCTTAATATCTAAATAATTAAAAAATGATAAAAATCAAAAAAAATAATAAAATTCATAAAAATGTTCTAAATTATTTCCTAAGCACTTAGGAACAATTGGAATATTTTTTCCTGATTTTATAAGTGAAGATATTGATTTTTGAAGCATAAAATAATTTTTAAAGGATAAAAATGGATTTTCACTAAAAATAATTCTAACAATTCAAGGAAAAATTAGAAAAATGTGAAATCTATTTCTTTGGGTTCCTTGACCTTATAGAGATTTAATAAAAAATATAAAACTTAATTTTCCACATTTAAAATATTTTATAATTAATAAATACTCCAGAACTTGGAATAATTCTATTAATTAAAATAGAACTCAAAAAATCATGAAATTTGACCCAAGTGTTTCTCTGATCTAAGTCTACCTCCAGATTTCAAGGGATTAGGTTTTATCTTGGTGAAGTTAGGAATTTTCTTTTAAAAATCCTATTTCTTGCATATAAATAAATATATAAATTAAATTAAAATTTGAAAATTCACATTTTCTCCTCTGATGTCTTAATTGACCCATAAGTGAGGTGAGATGAAAATTTCAAAGTCATTTGAATTAAATTTGATGAGTTGTGAATTATTAAAGTCTTAGGGGAAAATATGTAATTTTGGAAATCTAGCCTTAATTAACATTTAGGCTCAATTCGAGAAAGGGGAAATGGGTAACCTTTGATCCTAATCAACATATTTGGATGATTGAAATATAAGGGATTAATTGGTAGAAACCAATCTCACTTTTTCAATTAAAACATAAATTTGTAATTTCCTTAAATTATTAAAATTTGGAAGTCTAGTCAGTTAAATGATCCTAGACATAGGGGTATGATTTTGGATGTTGATAATTCACTAATTTAACACCCCTATTTGATGCTCAAATGACTTTAAAAAAAATGAATCATCATCACTTAAGATTCAACCTTTTTAAAAATAACTAAGACATCTACCAAAATCTTAAGGGCTTAGTAGTGTCCTAGGCTAAATCAAATTTGGTTAAATGAGGATTACAAAAGTGAACATAATTAAAAATTGAACATCTTTAAAAAAACTAAAAGCCCAAGTTAAAAAGTTGACTAAGTGTCTTGACAACATTAACTTGCCCCCCACATAATCCTCAAATTAAATTATAAGTGATAATAACCCTACTCTTAGGGATAATTGAAACATCAATGTTCATTGAGCATTGGAGATATTTACACGATGAATTATTAAGAAACATAATAAGTTTAAATGAGCTTGAGGCTTTTCACCAAGTAGTGAGAGGGAAGCCTGGACCTGCTTCTTTCTCCATATCTGTTGGATACTTAGGAGGTCTACTAAACTTAATATGTTTTGCTTAACAAAAATCATCCTTAAATCAAATTAATAAGGACCCACCAAGATATGACCTATGGTTGGATAGATAGCTAAAACCTTACTTTTATGCTTTATATAAAATGCTCTCACATGAATGTTGAGTTTCAGGTGGTGGAATGAGAAAACTCGTCAGGTACACTTTTTATAGTTTATAGTGTCGTCTTTCTTGTGCTTTTATACTGTGTTTTTTATGCTTATAAAACTTGCATGCTAAACAATAATGTCACCCTGCATGAAAACCAAAACTGTTAGAATAGCCATAAAACCAAAACCCAAAACCAAAATTAAAATCAACCAAGATAAAAATCACCTCCACAATATTTAAAATATAAAATAAGTCAAAATTTAATAGCAAACATCATAAAAACTACAACTGCAACTAAATTAAGAAGTGTCTATCAGATGATCGGGAATCCCTCAGAGGAGGTAACCTATGGTTGCTAACAAGGCTTCTCACGGTCTAAATGAAAGTACGAAACTCATTAAGTTGAGTTTAGTAAATTCATTTAGACTAAGTGAATCCAATAGAAAATAGTGGTGTCGGAATAAGGGAACCGTAGGATCCTAACCAGTGTCGCTCTAATCAACTTTAACATGCCCCAATAAATTTGTAAGGAACTAAAACCATAGGGCCACCTGATTTGACATCATAACTTGACACCCTAGAAAACTTAAACTCATCACGGCAAGGAGCTTGGAGCTAGCATGGTGGGTAGCATGACCATCTTCAACAGCAAAACCTATCTTCCCTAGCTAAACCATTTCTTTCCTTAGAATAAAACAACCAAGCCATATGATTTCGAGGTTGCCTGCTTGTGCAACATAAATCATCGCCTCATCTTTAGGCCTTTGTACAACTCTACAATACAATATAAGCCCTAACTCATCTTAGGATTCTGAGGTTGTCGTTCGTCAAGACCTAAATCCTCACATCTTCCAGGCTATTTGTGTGATATTTTCACACAAATGTAAGCCCTAAATAAATAAAATTTACAGGGTGAAGCATTCAAATAATTTCTCTTCTAAAGTGAAGCCAAACAATAGGATAGACTGGGAAGTTACCGAGGTTCTCCTTCAGATTCATGACATCCCCTAGTGCTTCCTCCTTTGGATTCCAAAAATGAAATGTTTCAAACTTGAACCAATCCCTTTTCACACCTCTTTGTCCGATTTGTTGAAAAGTTCTATCCTTTTGAAGTCCTTCAAGATAATATTTCCTAATTTTTATCGACAGTTTTCTTAGGTGACTTTGGTCATTTAAGATGTAATTAACTATAGGGGCTTGCCCCTATAGGAAGCTTATCCAAACCCATATTAATATAAACCCTATTTAATTCTTCATATTAAATAGGGGAAATTGTCGGCAAATAAAACAGTTTCACTGACCAAACATATGTCATATATTTCTTATTTTATTTGATCGAGCCTCATTCTCAAGTCTTGTGTTTATCCTTCGGGATAGATACAGGTTTTAAGGTACAATGCTCTTTCATTTAAATAATGAAAAATATGGGATTAGTTTGATTTTATATTTTTCTAAATTGAAATATATATGTAAATTAAAATGATCTTCTGAAGCGGGCGACAAAATTTTGATTCTGGTGACCGACAGCTTCTTACCGGCAATTCCATAACCTAAAATAGTGCCAACAGTGCCATATTCCAGAGAGTTGGTGCCTGATGCACCACAATCTGTGCATGAAGGGCCATGGCGACAAAAAAGAATTAAAAAATTTCAAATAGCAGTTTTTGTCTGGTTCTTCTACTTATAAGTCCCAAAAATAAATTCCAAAGTCAACTTTAATGGGGAAAACGAGGGAAGAGTCACTAGTTTTCAATTCCAATGGTGTCAACTCTAAAAATTCTGCTAGATTTAGAACTTTTAACTAGAGAAATTTTGTCAGTTTTGATGCACATAAGTTACATGATCGTGCTCTTATGAAGAAGAGGCTAATCAAAGAAAAGTGGTTTATGAATCAAGGATTCAACGCACCGAATACTCGAGTAGAAGAGTTTAATGCACAGAGACGTTGGGAAGTGCTTTGTTAAACTACTACCGCCGTAGTTATCCCTGTGGAAAAAGAGTTTTATGCAAATTTTCATGGAATAATCCATGGAATTGTCTATGTGCAAGGCAGGTTTGTGTTCTTCACTCCTTCAAGCATAAACTCCTTCAAGAATAAACGAGATGTTTATAATTGAAAATGTGTATATTTGCCACTATGCAAATTTTACCCTTACAAGAGATAATATGAATGAACTCTATCGATACATTATGGATGAAGATGCAAATTGAGAGGCCAGAGATGATGGAAATGTAAGTTTTTCTTCATGATTATTAAATCCTGCTTCTAAGGCGTGGCATTGCTTTATTGCATCAAAATTACTTCCCACTATGAAAATCAGTAAGGTAACTAAGGAGAGTGATATTCTGAACTACTGTATTTAAATTGGAAAATCTGTTGATATTGGAGCAAATATTGTGAAATCAATTTGGGTTTGATTGTTAATGGATCTGTAACTGAATTGGGGCATCCATCCACTATTAGCTTACTATGTAGTCAATTGTAAGTACCTTATGAGAGTTGGGAGAAAGTGTTTCTTCCTCAGAAGCTGATGGATTTAGAAGTCTATTGCAACTATATTAGAATGAGAGATAAGAATGATATGAATATACTGATGGATCAACCATCCCATAATTCGTCATCTATTCAGCCTTACTTCAGTTCTAATGTACTTTTGAAGAGGATTAAAAAGATAGAAAAAGAGGTACAGGACCTTATGCATCCAATTGGGAATGTTTCTGAAATGTTCAATCATCTGGATTGGGGACTGAAGGAATATGTTGAACATACTAGTCGTATTGAAGATGGTTTTGTATGTATGTTCAAGAAACATGCTTGTATTAGGGAAAATTCAACTGATGAATTTCCTTATCGACCCTTCTACAACTTGTACGTACACTACCAATCTATGGGAAATATCCAGGAGGGCGACAGCGAAGAAGATGTTTGAACTTAGTCTATGCACGAAATATTTTATTTAGTACTGCTTATTTGTGTTAATATGTTTTGTTGGATTACTTTTACTTTTACTATTAAACTCTATTTATGTTTGTTTTTAGTATTTTGATGTTTAGATATCAGTGTTAGGATGTTTGGTTTGCTTTGGACACTGAATTAAATGTTTGTTGTCTTGAAAAATTTTAGTTTGTAATAGCGCAGATTTTATATATAAAAGTGAGTTTTGTGTTGTTTGTGAAAGTTTGGTATTAGAGTAATGTTTAAATTATGATTACAAATGTTCATTTGAGTTAATTAGAAGAGGACGTATAGCGGCACACAACAGATTTCCAAAGAAAACAAAATCTGGAAAATTATGGTGTTGGTGACAAATGCGCCAAATTGGCGATGCAGCGCCAGTTTACAGAGAGGCGGTGCATGATGCGCCAAAATTGGTGTTAGATGTGCCAAAGTCCCAAAAATGCCAGATTACCTAAAAAGTTGTAAAATCACACAATAAAACTCCATTTTTATTGCTTGGGTCATCTCCTACCTCTAAACCGTGACCTAGGGCTTCACATTGTGCACGTGAGAAAAGATTTCAGAGGCAAAAGATCTTAGATTTCATCTTCTCTTAGTAAGAGCTTCACTTTAATCTAAAAATTTTTTTATTTTCACCATGAATTTTTCCAACATTATGGAAGATCTGAGATTTGAAATTTTTTATGGAAAAGCTTGAAGAAAACTCATGGTGAAAAATTTCTTACCAAATAATCTTACTTGGGAAGTTAGATTTTTTATTTTGTAATTTATTTGGATTTTTTTTAGATTTTCATAGAAATTCCAATGGCTCCACGAGTAAAGAAAGGAAATCCGACATAAGATTCTGATGCAAGAAGATATGTCACTTTAAATTCCAACATTTTTATAACACTCACATGGAATCAGAAAAGGTTATCCAAGAATGGACATTTGCTAACCCGGGTGGTGAGATCGAGAGGTTGATCGTCACTAGAAATTAGGAATGGTTTTGGTAATTCACTGTAGTGGCGATTGTACCAATGATTTGGAAGTTTTATACGAGGTTTACCACTGACAATCACATCCTTATGAGAGGTAAGCAAGTTGATATTTCTAAGGAAAGGATCAATACTTTTTTATGGGCTCAGAAATGTATTCCATTGCGAATACATTGCATTCATGATGATTGATTCATCACTAGATGAAGTGATTGATTTTCTAACTGATGAAAGAGGAGAGTGAAAGATTAAAAATAATAATAAAGTTAGCTTTTCTGCTTCCATGATGACTATTCAATCAAAAGCATGACACCACTTCATCTTTGCTAAATTACTGCCAACAAATTTTCTCGTCGATGTAATAAAGGATAGAGCTGTGCTAAATTTGTGCATTCAGAAAATGAAGGCAATGGATGTTGGTGCTCTCATTATTCATCAAGCTTCGATCATAGCTAATAGTGCTACAACTAGTGGATTGGGTTACCATGCCCTGATTTTTACTTTATGTGACCAATCAGGGAGTAGAATCCCATAGAAATGACGAAAGGTTGTATCCACAAAATCCTATTAGGAAGCATATGATTCAAAGTATAGAATCATTTGTTGAGTCTGGGAGTGGAGGTATTGATAGACCCTCTACATCAGCTGCAGGGGCCTCTACATCTCGCTCTGCTTCACTTGAAAATATTATGAAGCAGCTTATGATTCAACAAATCGATATAGTTAATATGCAGAATCAGAGTGGAGAATGGGGAGCAAGAAATACTTATAATGATGAGTATAAGCAGAGAAGAGTTCAACATGATATAGCTTTTGAGGAAGCTCAGTTAAATATATTAGGGGTGAATACAATGTAGAATTTCAAACTTGCCCCAGCTTCACTCCTTATGCTCCTATTCATGTTGATGAATAAGAAAATGATAATGATGAGGAAGGTGATGAGGACTGATATTCTTTGAAGTTTATTTTGTTTTGTTTGTTTGTCTGTTATTTTTTATTTTGTTGTTATTTGATATCATTTGAAATAGTTGTGGTAAAAACTTTAATTTTATATTGTGGACATATATTGTAATAGTAATAGTAGATTTTTACTTTTTAAAGTTAGTAACTGCAGTATAACAGAGACCAGTTTCATACTCAGAAATCTTCTACAAGTTAAAAATTTCTTTTAAAAATAAGTAAATTAAATTTTATTTTTCCTTAATTAACTATAATTTTAAAATTATTTAAAAATGATTATACTTATGTTTATGAATATTATGGTAAATTTAAGTAAGAAGTTTTTAATAATGAATGTCAATTTTTAAGTTAAAGAGGTTTGATATGATAAGATAAGACAATGTTTTTCTATTTTAAGTAAAAGAAATTATATTTTTGAAGTATTAAGAATTTTAGAGTTTCAAGTAAGAAGAGCATAATGAAGCTTTATGAAAAATCATAAACTGATATAATTTATAAAGTGAAGAAACGTAATGAGTTTTGACATTAAGAAGGGGATAGTGAAATTTAAAATTATTAAAGACTATCCAGATATAGTAATCTTCACTTGAAAAAGAAAAAAAAAAATGATTGAAAATATCCTAAAAGAAAAAAAAAAGAAGAGAAAGAAAGAAAAGAAAAGAAAAATGAGTGAGAACCTTGAGGAGATGCTTAATAAAAAATTCGCTTCACTTAAATCAACTTAAAGAAAATGTTATATTACATTTTCTAAACTTGTATTGAAGTATTAGTAGCATTACTAGTAAAGTTTTCATGAAGTTCTTTTTCATGTGAATGTTCTAAGTATCCTTAATATGACAAATTGCGATTTTTTCTTGAAATGAATAAAGATTTTGAAATCTTAAATTTCATTACTAACAACTCTTAAACTTAGAGTTTGAATCTAAGTTATTAAAGATTTTCCTTAAATATTGCTATTTATTTATTAAACTAAAGCATAGAAGTAATAAGTTAATCTCTATCTTGAGCCATATGCTTTTATGTAATAAAAGTATGACTTGAGGATAAATAACATTTAAGATTGAGAGATTTTGATACACCAAAATAATATGTTGTTTTAAGTATATATTTTATTTTTATTTTTGGTGATATTGCAATTTAAAGAAGGGTACTTTTATAGTTTAAAATTGTAGTTTAGATTATAATCTTAAGAATTTACTAATAGGCATTTACAATTTCCCTGTGGGATCGATATCTAGGACTCCATTAGAGCCCTTTATTACTTGAGCAATACATATACTTGAGTTACTTTTAAGAGATTTAGCAGTTTAAAGATTTTTAAAAGATAAAAATATTTTCATAAAAGTTATTTTTGTTGTGATTAATTTGCATATTTAATATTGCATCTGTCGTGTGTATTTTGTAATTTTGAAAAATATTTACAAAATTAACACATTAAATCCACCCCGCATTAACACATTTTTAAATTACTTAAAAATTTAAGTTTAGGGGAAAGAAAATTTTCTTCTAAAAAAGGAAGTAAACTAAAATTTTTTTCCTCAATTAACTATAGTTTTAAAATTAATTTAACATTACCTAGGATATTAAGATTTAACTTTACATGTATATACTTATGTTTGTGAGTATTATGGTAAATTTAGGTAAAACTTTTTAAAAATTAAGGTCAATTTTTAAGTTAAAGATGTTTGGTATGATAAGATAAGACTATTTTTTTCTATTTTAAGTAAAGTAAATTGTATTTTTGAAGTATTAAGAATTTTATAGTTTCATGTAAAAAGAAAAAAAATGAAATTTTATGAAAATTCATATACTAATATGAATTTATAAAGTGAATAAAGGTAAGGAGTTTTAACTTTAAGAAAGGATAGTGAAGTTCAAAATTATTAAAGGTTATCCAAATATAGTAATCCTCTCTTGAAAAAGAAAAAAGAAAAAGAAAAAAGGGGGGGTTGAAAAGGTCTTAAAAGAAAAAAAAAAGAAAAGAAAAATGAGTGAGGAGAAGCTTGAGGAGATGCCAAATTAAAAATTGGCTTCACTTGAATCAATTTAAGGAAAAAGCTTTATTACATTTTTTAAACTTGAATTAAAGTATTAGTAGCATTAGTAGTAAAGTTTTCATGAAGTTCTTTTTCATATGAATGTTTTGAGTATCCTTGATATGGCAATTTGCAATTCTTCTTGAAATGAATAGAGATTTAAAAATCTTAAATTTGATTACTAAATACTCTTGGACTTAGAGTTTGAATCTAAGTTATTAAATGTTTTTCTTAAATTTTACTATTTTACTTATTAAACTAAAGTATAGATGTTATAAGTTAATCTCTATCCTAAGTCATAAGTTTTTATGTAGTAAAAGTGTTACTTGAGGACAAGCAACATTTAAGTTTGAGGGATTTCGATACACCAAAATAATATGTTATTTTAAGTATACATTTTATTTTTTATTTTTTGGTGAAATTGCACTTTAAAGAAGGGTATTTTTATATTTTTGTTGTAGGTATATCAATTTTAGGCATTTGGAGCAAAAGTAGCAAAAATGATAAAATTTGGAGCCAAAACAACGAATTTTGGGATTTTGGCGCATGATGTGTCAGATTGGCCCCATAAGTGCCATTTTACAGAGAGCTAGTGCCTGATGCACCATAACTGGCGCCAAAAGTGCCATTTGATAGAGAGTTGGCATAAGATGCTCCAGATTTGGCGCCTAAAGTGCCAAAACCCAGAACACCATGGTCCTAAAAATATAGGCTCGTAAGAAGCTGTCGGTCACCGGAATCAAAATCCCATATATATATATTTAATTTTAGAAAAAAAATATGAAATCAAACTGACCACATATTTTTCATAGTTTAAATGAAAGAGCGTTGTACCTCAAATCTTGTATCTATCCCGAAGGATAAACATAAGACCTGAGGATGAGGCATCATAAAATAAACTAAGGAATATATGGCATTCATTTGGTCTATGAAACCTTTGCATTTGTCAACAAGTTCCCATATTTCAAATAAAGAATTAAATAAGGTTTATATTAAGCAGGGTTCAGACATGTTTCTTATAAGGGCAAGCCCCTATAGTTAATTACATCTTAAATGACCAAAGTCACCTAGGAAGACTCTAGATAAAAATCAGAAAATATTTTCTTCAAGGGGTTTCAAAGGGTTGGACTTTTTAATGAGATCAAATGTAGAGGTGTGAAAGGGGATTGGTTTAAATTTGGAACATTTTGTTTTATAGTCCAAAAGAGAAAGAACTAGGGGATGTCATGGATTTAGAGGAGAACCCCGGTGACTTCCCAAGCTATCCTAATGTTTAGCTATATTTATGAGGAGAAATATTTAGGTGTTTCATCCTGCCAATTTTATTAGTTATGGCTTACATTCGTGTGAAACTATCACACAAATAGCCAGGAAGATGTGAGGGTTTAAATCAAGACGAACGATGACCTCGAAATCCTAAGATGAGTTAGGGCTTATATTGTATAGCAGGGCTGTACAAAGGCCTAAATATAAGGTGAGGATTTACGTTGCATAAGCAAGAAACCTCGAAGTCCTATGGCTTTATTGCTTATATCTAAGGAAGGAAGATTGGTTTAGCTGGGAAAGACAGGTTTTGTTGTTGAAGATGGCCATGCTACCCACCATGCTAGATTCTTAGGGCCAATATTTGGGTGTATTATGATGCTTAGGTGGAGGGCAGAGGAGCTCTATCATTTGATTTGAGTGAGGTAGCCTTTGAGTTTGATTTAGGTAAAATTCAAGATGGGATGACCCTCAATTTTGGCTTCTCCGGTGACTAGGCCGTTCAGTCATGGCAGGCGGAGGTGGCTAGGAGCTCAGGGAACCTAGGGGAATATGTCACAACAATTTAAGGGGTCGAGATTTAGTTTTGGCAAAAAGATCTTAAGCCTAAGCAAATATGAAAATCAAATCCCTTAATTGAGGGGACCATTTGTCCATGGCTCACTTAGATTGGGTTAGGTGAGTTTTGGCTCAGTCTTAGTGTCCAACTAATGACTGTAGTGGAGTTAATTTGTTGGCTTTGGGGTGGTTAGGCTACATTTAGTGCATGGGTCCAAGTGGGTGCAAATGACCAAAATTTGGGTTTAAGCTAGGCTATCCATGTTAATTAGCCCAATTAAATATTTCATTTGGTGGATATGATCAGAAGGAACAACTTTGGTGAAGGATGAAAGTGGATTTGAGTTCAATTTGATGGTCAATTTGGAGGAATTTTAAAATTTGATCAATTTGGGCATATTGGGCTAGGTTTGGGTCTAGGTTGGGCTAGCCTTGGGTCAGGTCCAAATTGGTTGTTTTAAATGATCAATAAGGATCTCATGAAAACTTTTCAACATAAATTGGGTGCCAATTTTGGGGTTAAGGAATTCAATTTGATGAGATTAGGTCATGTGGCCAAAATTGAGGCTTTGATCTAAATCAAAATTGGGCTCAAATGATGGACAAATTGGGATTGGATTTAGCTTAGTTTGGTCATATCAAGGTTGAATTTGAGTTTAGAATTGAAATTGGGGAAAATTGAGACCAATTTGATAGACATTTGAGGTAGATTTGGGGAAAAAATGGGTCTTTAAAAGGCAATTTGGGGGTTTTGCTCAAAGATGGTTAAATTGGCCAAATTGGGTCATGTGGTAAGTGAAGAAAATGAAATTGGGAATATTTAAGAGGTTTTGGAAATTTTTGGGATTTTTTTTTGGATTTTTTGGAATTTTGGGCTAAGGAGGGGTATTTTGGTAATTTGGCAAATTTCATGATTTTGGGTGTTTTCAGGATGTTTGAAATGATTTTTGAACCAATTTGAGTATTTTGGGTAAATTTGGTAGTTTTGGCCAAATTTGGGGTCCAAAGGGTATCTAGGTAATTTAGGGGAGTTTCGGGGCAAAAAGCTAGGTTGGGTATCTTTGTAGAGTTGGAGTGCCAACCACCATCAATAAGCCATGGACCAATGAAAACCCTATTTTGGGTCCTCTATGTAGTGGTCTTAGCTAAACCTAGCCTATGGCTAGTGGGTTTAGAGGACCACCTACATGAGTCTCCCAAAAGTATCACGGGACCAAAGCCTACAAGTTTAAGTTTAGGATTGTGAGTGATTGTGACTGCAAGTATGTACCTTAAGCCCTAGACCAACAACCAGGGTCAACCCTAAGGTCCAACAATCCTAAGGGTGGCTCATCTTGGGGTTCTCCCATAATGACCCCACCTATTAAGTGCTAGAAGTTAGGATCAATATGTGGAACTTCAAGTTTAGTAGAGAAGATGGTAGAATTTCTAATGGTGAGGGTTTCTTTACTAGTTTTCTAAGAATAGTCAATAGGAAAGTCCTATGGCTAGACCCTAGACTACTAAAGTAGAAAAACTAAACCTCAACCAAAAGTGAGGTCAACATCCTAATAGAAGCCAAAATGTTAACCCTATAAATCAAAACTATAGGCTCCAAAAAAGATAAGTCCAGATAAACAAGATTAAAAAATAAGTAAATCTCCCTAGAACAAGTAAAAGGGTAGAGGTAGCTGTAAGAGATGAAGATGTCCCAAAGTTGGAGAAACCGACTAAGTCCACAACAACCCAACTTTTCCAAAAAAAATAGAAAGGTAGAAGCAAAAGATTCTCCCAAATGCAACCCCTGGGAGCGAAGTGAAGTAAAACCCCCCCAATAAATTTATGAATGGTAGAACACGACTCTCTATATAAAGAACAAACCGAGAGGCCTGAAATTAAATTTCCAATGGCTCCCCCTAAAAACCGGCAATACCCCTTCTAGAAAAACTAAAAGAGAGTGACTAAGTTAAAATTAATTTGCAAAGGATGAAACTATGGCCCAGTTAAACCCCAGGTAACTTGAACGCAATGCCCACAACCACTACCAGCCATGCAAGGGAAGCCGAAAATGAAAACAGGCCACCCAAAATTTACATTAAAGAAGCATCGATTGGAGCCTCCAAAGAGACATATAAACTCATAGTTAGTAAAGTAAAATAGAGCCTGCACCCTTATATAGCCAAACGAGGAGGCATATAAAAACATCTCATACCTCATCCACCTAAACTTAGTATGAAACATTTTATAGCAGTGGCAAAGAAAAAAAAACCAAAATCAATAACAAAATCCAGCCAACCATCCAAATCTCCATTCTCCAGTAAAGAAATAAAGTTTGTTAAAAATTTTGACATCAATTACCTTCAACCATTATACCTTGTGATGAAAGGCAAATCCATAGAATCACCCTTAAAAGCCTCTTTAACTAATATGGAGGTGAAGCATTAACTATAATGTTACCCTAAAGTTTAGCATGCCTCGCCAACAGATCTGCATGGGAATTTCCTTCCCGAAAAATATGACACAAGGAATATTTAAATTATAATTATCCAGAATCGTACAGATTTGATTCCAAATACCCAAAATTGTCCACTTAGGTATGATAGTAAAATCAAAATATTTTAATACCATAAGAAAATTTGTCTCCACCAACAGTTGAGAGAAGTTCTAAGAGACAACAACCTGAAGAGATAATAACAAACCCCAAAGTTCAGCTTCCAAAGCAGTGGAAGCAACAATCAGAGAAGCAAAGTAACGAAAGCACTTCCCAAGGTGGTCCCAAAAAAATCCCACCTGCACCTGCCGTTGTGGGGTCCCAACTACCATCATAATTAACTTTAATCCAACCCGAAGGAGGTAGTTGCCACCTAAACATAGTGGCCATCCTACCCACCCTGAATTGGGGTAAACCTTCATGCAAACCTAAAAGACAAGAAGCTCAAGAAAAATAGGTGAGAATATGAGAGACCAAAGTAGAAGGAACCAATTCCAAACCATTATATTTATGATCCTTTATGGCCACCCAAATAAACCACAACACCACCAAAAAAAAAAGTAACCAATTTAGGATTCATAATTTAGGCCACCTTCAAAATACAGAGAAAATCATTAACATCACTGCCTTCATCCCAGTTCACCCGAAAATGTTGTCCCAGAGCAAACCAAAAACATAGGAACAATGAAAAAATAAATGTACAATAGACTCCTCCATTTCACATAATTGGCATTGAGAAGCCAATCTAAGCCCTTGAAGCTTTAGAAAATTGTCAATAGGAAGCAGGTTGAAAAAAATCTCCAAAGGAAAAAGGAGATGGAAGTAGTAAGGAAATTTTTCCAAATAACTCTCTTTAATTCCATTTATCAAAATTGTAAAGATTTGAATAGAGCATTTTAGAAGGAGAAATATTTGCATAGATTTTCCAAATCGGGGTGACTTTAGCCGTCTTCTTTATAGGGATCTTGATAACTTGAGCAGTTCTATTCTCAATTAGAGACATCAACTTATTGGCATCCCAATTCTCATCAATCCAAACATCATAAATATGTAATTTATCAATATGAGTAGTGTGAGAAAAATCAATTTGATCCCCCAATCCCCACTGATCATGCCCGAAATAAATCTTACCTTCACCAATGTCCCAAAAAATAAATCTACTAGCAACTGATCTAGCTTGAATAATGGCTTTCCAAATCTTGGAGTCCCCCACCTTCCACTGAACATTAGAAGGATTAGAAATATTACAATATTTGTAATGAAGGAATGTAGTTGATAACGAAGTATTAGCACAAAATTTAAACATAACTTGCACATACTAATATCAAAAATATGCTTTAAACTCTTAACACCAAGACTCCTTGCAAAGAGTGGCTTAGAAACCTTTGAAAATGTAGCCCACTACTTAGTAGGGTGAGCCCTCGACCAAAGAAAGCGATTAAATAATCTTTCCTACATAAGCTAAGTACTTTTCTTAATATTAAGAATTTGGAGAGTGTATAAAGGAATACTTAAAATAACATTTCTAAGTAGGGTGATGCGACCCTCATTAGATAAGAAAATGTTCCCCCAATCAATAATTTTGTGCTTGATTTATCCACGCCATCTAATTGAACTTGCTTGCGATGACCCCTAATCAAGTTCACCCCCAAGTACTTAAGGGGCAAAGAGGCCACCCAAAAACTAGTATAATCGGTACTTCACTTAGTCAAGGAGTTTTTAACATGCTTCCCAAAATAAAACTTGCACTTATCTTTGCTAAAGGAAAGACTGGAAGCATCTTGAAAAGTACCAAGGGCTCTCATAAGAGCTTTGATAGCAAATTTGCTTGCATTATTAAAAATAATTGCATCGTCAGCGTAGGCCAAGTGGCTAACAAAAATGGAGGATTTATGAGAAAATTGAGTGTGAGTATTCTCCATCTGCAAATGCTTAATTAAACAGGAGAAATAATCAAAAGCTAAAATAAAAATAGTAAGGGATAAAGGGTCTCTCTGCTTAATTCCCCTCGAAGCTGAAAAGAAACCATAGGATACTCCATTCACTAGCACGAAGTAAAAATTGTTCTCTAACCATCTACGTAAAAGCAAACAAAAGTTATCTTAAAAATCGCTGGCGTTGAGAACATTTAAGATGAAGTCCCAACTAATAGTGTCAACGAACTTCTTGATATCCAGTTTAAGTACCATGTTGCCTCCCCAACATCTTTTGTCAAGATCCTTAAGTAATTCTTGAGCAAGAAGATAGTTGTCAGTAATCTCCCTCCCTAACAAAGGTCGATTGCTGAGGTGAGATAATAGTATTAAGCAAAGGTTGAAGTCTCGAAACCAGTAATTTACTTATAACCTTAGAGATAACTGAAGTAAGGGCAATGGGCCTAAATTTATCCCAACTAGATTTATCATTGCCCTTAGGGATGAGCACAATAAGTGAAGAGGAGAAATATTTCACCAGATCCTTCCCGTGAAAAAAAATTTGGCTTGTTTGAATGACCTCCTTTTTGATAATATTCCAATAAGACACATAGAAAGTAGCAGTGAAACCATCGGGCCCTAAAGATTTTTTAATATTAATCTCCTTAAGAATTGCAAAAATTTCATGTTCCTTTGGAATACCGGTGATATCAATATTAAAAATATACTCCCGCTCTGCAGTGAAGAAATCAGAAACAATAGAGACGACTTGCGTGGAAGCATGAAACAAGTTGGTAAAAGGATCGACAACATTCAAACCTATCTCATCTTTATTAAAAATAATTCTCCCTTCAGGCGTTTTGATCTTTAAAATAGTATTCAAATTTCTTTTTTGTTTGATAGATGCATGGAAGAGTTTAGTGTTACGATCCCCACTAGTATAGTATGTATCATGAGCCTTTTACTAGAGAAAGTCCTCTTCTAAAGTGATCGCATCAAGTAGGTTAGCATGTGCTTGCGTCAAATCACAAACATGCTTGGGAGAGCAAATATCCTTCTCCTCCAAAGCATGAACCACCACCAACTAAGCTTCCTTGACTTTATTGTGGATATTACCAATGGTAGTAAAGTTCCACTTACACAAATGTGTAACAGCCTATTTTGAAGTTGCCATAAAACAAACCAAGGGTCACCAACTCCATTAAAATGCCAAGTCTGGCTCACAGTACTCAAGAAGGTATCATGAGAAGTCAAAATATTCAAAATTTGAAATGATAAGTAACAAGTTTGGTAGTAAAAGCAAGAGAGAGAAAATTGGGGTTATGATTCGAACCCACATGATTGAGGTGTTGGACTTTAGACACATGGAAACAATGGAGAAAAAGTTGATTAGAGAAGGACCTGTCCAAATGTTGAAAGAGAGAACCCCTCCTCCATGTAAACGGGGGGACCCAGGAAAATGAGGTCAAAAAGGTTTGCCTCAGTAATTTTGTCATTAAACTGATTAATAAGAGAGAGATCACTTCCTCTCCCACCTCTCCTTTCTGAGGGGTTCATAATCATATTAAAATCCCCTCCAACCAACCAATTTTCATGAATATTATCACCCATAACAACAAGCTTGTTCTAAAGACCTGTTGATTAGCGAAGGACCTGTCCAAATGTTGAAGGAGCTAATACAAATTTCTCCTCATCCTGAACATATGTTATCAATATTGTTTTTCCAAAAGATCCAAATTTTGTTGTTGGTGTTACATAAATGGTTATATCTCTTAAATTTGTGGAAGATAAGATCTTTATTAAGAGAGCTATGAGGCTCTAATAAAGAAAAGATAGTGATATTGTGGACCCTACTAAGATGCTTGAGTTAATTAAGGGAGGAAGCTGCCACTCATTAACCACCGACATCTGAGGAGCTGGCACCTCGCGATTATTATCCTCCACCAAAAATAAGGGAGAGGAAGTAGAAATCCGGGATTCCTGCAAATTAACTTTCTTAAGGGGAGGAAGATCGGTTGCAAGATTATTTTGAGTGATAGAAACCACCCAGTCAGCCGAAATAGCACCGTCATTAACCTCTGACAAGCGAGAAGCCGACACAACACAAGCATTAACCACCACCAAATTTAATGGAGATGAATTAAAGAGCCAGACTTCTTGCAAATGAACTTGCTCACATAGAGGAAAGTTAGTTGTCAAAGTATTAGAAGAAACAAAATCAAACAAGTCAGCATGATTAGGAACAACATTAGTGGCAACTAAATCAAAAGGGAGTTCATGATCTTTGACCACATAAGGGTTTGGAGGAGTGATATCAATGTTATTACATAGGGGAGGCACAGTAGGAAGCCCACTGACCTTGACATTTTCAATAGGCATAATTGACACCATTGGTCCATTAGCAACCTCAACTCCTGTAGATGAAGGAACAATGTTATGTTTTAAATGTGGGTGAATATTGTAACAGTGCAACAAAGTGTGCCCAAACATATGACAATGTGAACAATAGGGAGAATGTTTTTCTAATCCCACCTTCTGCCAGTACCCCTTATCTTTAGACCCAATCCAGATCTCATCACAAAAGAAAAGGGTAATATCCCGTTCCACCAAAACACAAGCTTCAGAGGGTCTATTTAGAAGATAAGTAGGCCCATCCAACTTCAGAGGTTTACCATACGCCACAACTAAAGAGAATAAAATCTCATGATTAAACAGGTGAAATTTTAACCACAGATACACACCAGGATCAAAGGGAGTTCAGCTTTAGGGCTAAAATTTGTTGTCCACTTTAAAATTTTTATTGAAGTGTCAGCTATTATAATAGACCGTCAAGAAAATAACCATGTATAATTTTCATCATTGGACAATTAAATGAAAATATGATGACCATCCAATGGACCCATTTTCCAAAACCCAGTAAGATTCTGCTCAGCAAAATTGCTATGAATTAAATCCAACTTAGGGCGACAATAAACAAATATCCCTACAAGAGCATGCTTAGCAGAAGATGCAAGAATATTTGATTCAGCCTCTAATACAAACATAGAAAAATTGCCATTTTTATTTCCAGTTCTTTGAATGAAACTATAATCCTCACCAACCTTAAGCGCATCATGAAATGATTGAGGAAACATACCAAAATAGCTAATTTTCAAAGCTTGGGCTCCAGATAGAGCCTCCGCAAAGGTTTGGTCCATCAAAACCCAAAACTAGAAAAATCCCAAAACCATAAGAAATCATTAGACGAAGGCCAAACAGAAAACCAAAACTCAAAACGTGACAGCATAAACCTGAAAAATAATAAATCCAGAGCAGAACCCAATTAGCAACCTAAAAACCGAAAAAAAAGAAGCCTCAAGAGCTAGAATAAGAGAAATCCCTACCTAAAAACACAAAAAAACCTAATCGGTCAAGAGGGAACAACAAGGGGAGAAAAAAGGGAGGATCTCACCAGCGTTAGATGCAAGATCAGAGAGAAACACAAAAATCTCCCAGGAATCGCTCATATTCTTGAACCCTAGCATCCGAAAACTCTCCCATCTTTTATCGTGAAAATATACTTTGTTGGATGCAAAATTGGAGATTTTAAGGCGACATACTAAAATCCCCAATTTGGTCCAATTGATTGGAAACTTATGCGAGATCGTTAGCTCTCAGGTGAGGGAGTGGTGAGAGCTCTAGAGTGCCAGCCGGTATCCTTCCATCCTAACCACAGAATTAGGGAGCAAACTCTAGATTAGTTGTTATTTTTTATGCATGATCCATGGATTCTCAACGCTTATACACAGTGTAACAATAGTTCTAATGGTATTTTTCACTTATATTTCCTTATTTTGCAACAAAACCAAAAACTTGATTCAGAAGAAAAATAAGAATTTAACTTTTTAATTTATATATAATTATATTGGGATATTACGCAAGTATACGTATCATTATCAAGTAATATAAGACTTTTTGATTAAGACCTGAATATTGAACCCATAGAGAAGATTATGCAATATGGACTTTTTAGAAAGTTTTTCTATTTTTTAAAAAAGATAATTACTTAAAGTAAAAAAAGTTTTCTATAGGAATTTAAAATTAAAATATTTTTGGTATTTTTGATATCTTAACGAAACAATAACAACTAAAAAGATAAATAAAGTTTTTGTAGAAGAAAAGTATTTAATATGAAAATATCTTTCTTCTTATCATGAATCGGTAATAAGTATAGGAATTTTATTGTGGAAGTATGCAAATTGTGTTGTGCCAAATAGGAGAAATAATATTTCTTACCCTTACTAGAGATGCTATAAAGAAAATTGACTAATTTAATGTTTGAATAGTTCTGAAGACCGGCTAGGCAGGGAAGATACTAGCTCTCACTCTAGAGTTCTCTTAATTCCCTCCACCTGGGGGCTAACATTCTTGTATCAGAACCTAAAATAATAGACCAAGTTGGGGGCTTTAATCTATCACTTTAAAGTCCTCTAACTCTACACCCATCAATGAATATTTCCCTATTTATTTGCAGTCAATCATATGAACTACATTCTCAATATACAACCTCATGTGATTCTTTTCAATTGTTGACTGAGACAAAACCAGTCCGGTTCTTCCATGTTCTCACAACAATTTTTAACATATGGATTAGCGAAATCAAGAAGTAAATGAAGTGCATGGATTTAAATCATCACAACTTCTTCTAATATTAAAGATCAATACTCTCCACAACTTCCATCCAAAACTTAATTACTTATCATTTTAAGAAGAAAGATAAAGAAACTACTTAGAATCCATGGAGAAAACAAAACCACACTTTAGTTTAAAAGAAGAAATCATTGTCAAACCAACAACAAGTCTCTATTAAAACCAAAAATAGTCTAAAATAGAAAGATAAAAACTTATTTCAAGTCCTTCACCAAACTCTTGAAGTTCCTTTGAATCTCTTCTTTTTTACAATCACTCAAAACTAAATAAAAAAAATGATAAAGTAAATAAAATGTTGTTTCTGAAAATCTCTCCAAACTAAATCCTCAGAAAAGAACTTTCAAAACTTGTCAATATTTTTAGGACTCACACTTTTTCAGACCTTTTCAGGACTCTTTTCTAAGTCATCTCTTCTTTCTTTTAAAATTTTCCAAGAGGTTCCTTGAGATCTCTTCAAAATGTGTCTTGATTGGATGTATTTGCCCATTTTCATCCATGGTGGTTACATCCACCTGTTAAACAATGGGTGCCTCAAAAACATCTTTGAAATTCATGAAAACCAATTTTACTCATCTAGTAACTGCCACTGGTACGTAAGCGCGGGGTCTCGATGCTTAGGTGCGTCCTTCTCTGTTTAACTGGCGCTTAAGAGCCGGATTTGGCCCTTAGGTACCAAAACTCTTTTGCATAATTTTTCACCTTTTTTGCGCCAAATTTGATACTTTTTCACTCCTTTAAGCAATTTTTTTTTTCATTTTTTACTTGTATCTGCAAAAAAAACACAAAAATACCTTCTATTAAAATGCAATATCTCAAAAATAGGTATAAAAATGTGTCTAAAATACTATATATTTTATGTGTATCAAAATCCCCCAAACTTAAAATGTTACTTGTCCTCAAGTGACACTTCAATCTTTAAAAATCAAATATGTATGATATGTATATGAGTTTCTTTAGGAGTTACTAAAATGTAGATTTAGAAATATAGTAGTCCAATTTAGAAAAAAAATAATTAGTAAATGAGACCAACTTAAAGTTTAAAATTTTTTAATGTTAAGAACTATGAAAACATGAGTTTCTATTTAATTCATAAATATTGTAATTTCTCTAAATTTAGATTTTAGTTCTTTTATTTTCTCTACTTAAAAATTTTTATTAAAAATAATTTTACTTACTATATTATATTTATAAGCTTAAAATTTTATCAAGTCTTATACTTTAAAAGGATCAAATGTAGAACCAATTTTTGATTAGGCACTAATCCTCAAGCTTCTCCTACCTTACATTTCTTTACCTTTTCTTTTCTTTTTCTTTTATTTTCTTTTTCTTTTTCTTTTTTTTTTTCATTTTCAGGCAAGGATTACTATATCTGGATATGTCTTTAATGATTTTGAATTACACTTCTCCTTTCCTAAAGTAAAGTCTTGATATAATACCTTTACTTATAGTTATAACAATAGTTTTGAAAATCATTTTAATAAAAGAAATTTAAGTATTAAAAATAAAAGTCTAAATTATCTAAAATTTTCAAAAATAAAATTTTTCTTACTAAAGATAGTCACTTATATTAATCATTTTCTATATTAAAAATTTTTAACTTAAAGTTTTTCTTCATTACTTAAAATTTTAACTAAATTTTCTTACTCATTTCTAAAATAAAATTTTACTTCCCTAATATAACTTCATATACATAATTAATTTTTTTTTTAAAATCAAATTCACTTGTAGTATAATTGAGAACAAATAAAATTCCAGTTTTGAAAATATTTTTCATCCCCCCAAACTTTAATTTTTTTTAACGGATTAAACAATTTAACATCAGATAATTATATAGGCAGGAATGAAAATTGAAATAAAATACTAACAGGAATTTTTAAATTCTAATTATACAAGTATAAAACTTAATACAGGAGTAAAACTAACTTTGATCAAATTTTCTAACATTTTACTTTAGTTTAACATGTAGAGATTCAATAGACTTCTAAACAGTGGGTATAAAAGCAAACAACACACTAACATGATAAAAGAAAAATACAGGGTAGCAGTTTCTGAATTTCAAGTTTAAGATCTAAGCTAGCAAGATTTTCTACTTTATAACAGATATGAAATTAAGTTGAGTTCTAAACTAACTAACTCACATTATTAAACACAAAACAACAGTTTCTACCCTAAAATTTAAAAATAAAATATTAACTACCACAAACGTCATAATAGTAAAACATGAACGTCTAAAACACAACATAGTCCAAAACAACACACAGATGTAAATGTAGCAAGCTCAGACCACATAGTTCACATCATATTACAATCATAAAATGAATCTCTCAGCTCTACTCTTCATCCTCAGAATCACCGCTGTACCATTTTTTTGTAGGCTCATAATCAGGATATCGAGGATATGGAAGAAATTGCACTCCCGGTTCACCTCTAATCAGGCTCTCCAAATATGCATGGAATTTCTCTTCATAATCACTCTTCCTTCTATTATAACTATTAGTATGATCTGGAAAATGCTCTAAATTTTGTACCTTATCAGCGGTAAAATTGATATTGCCCATCATCTTCTACAATAACTCATCCTGAGTCTTGGTATCACCTTTAGATGTAGAAGCAAGAGAAGTGGATGGTTGTGATGAAGATGCAACAGAGGTAGATGCAACAGATGTCTCTAATCCATAACTTCTAGAAAAAACTCCTCTCCAGCCAAAAATTGAATGCTCAGAATAAGTCTTCACATTCACCTTCGCAATGGGCTTTAGAGGTAACAGAACTTCCTCCCAACTATCATACTTCACTCCAGCTTGCTCGCATAAAGAAAATATCAAGGAAGCAAATTTCATACCTGCAGTAGTAGTAGTAGCAGTTGAAATGATGATAGTGTGATAGATCAAAGCCCCTATGTTGATGGGCTTTCCCTCCTAAATACAATAATTCAATGTTTCTCTCTCTTTGGTCACTTCACTGAGATGATTGGTTGGAAGCAGACGAGCAGAAATGAAATAGTATCAGGCCTTTGAAGGTGCACATAACTTTGAAGTTGGGAAATTTACACTCCTCTCATTGGTAATCTTCCAAAGTCCTCTCCCCATAGTAATATATGAAATAATATCATCAAACTTTGCTTCAGTAGAACTATAATTTGCATAAAAACATAAAGTCTTCGGTGGTAAATGGTAACCTCTACAGTAAAAGGTACCAACTTACATCTAACCATAACTCAATCGTCCTCAGCCTCTGGGATGTTTGCATAAAACTCCCTCAAAATAAAAGTCACTGCGACGGTAGAGAAACAATAAATTGTTCCCATTGTGGGCGGACTATCTGGTCTTCTACCTCTCCACCTACACTCTTGAAACATTGCTCTTGAATCAATTTTCGTGACTAAAGAGCGTCACTATATCGATCCTGAGCTTTTGAACTGATAAATTTGCTCGAATAGAATGGGCTCTTTCCTTTACTCCTTTTCATTGTTGGTGTCATTTTACAAATTTGATAAATTTCAAAAATAACTTTAAAAATCAAGTTTAATTCACTAAGCTAAACTTCCAAAAGCACTAACTAAACTTGTCAAGCAATTTCCATAGATTTTTCTTCACTTTTCACCATGAATAGTAAATTTTTGAAATCTTCCAAATGTGCTTAAAATATATGGTGAAAATCCAAAATTTGCATAGAAGTAAAGCTCTTACCTTAAGGAACTTGGATCTAGCAAATCTCACTCGATTCCACCAAGAAATCTTCAAATTTCACTTGTCCTAACCCTCAAAATCGTGAACTTGAGTTGGGGAAGATGATAGGAGGTGTTAAAAATGATATTTTCAGACATAAAATTCACTTTTAACCGTTTGCAAACCGATTTTCGTGAACTGGCACCTAAGCGTGGGTAAGTGGCGCTTAGGCGCCTACCTCTTGGGTTGGCTCGCGCTTAAGCGCGAGATGTGGCGCTGAGGCGCCAATGCATAATTTTTGAAAATTTTAATTGTAAGTAAAATGCACCATTAGCCTAAGTAAACCACCCCTAAATGTTCTCATAACACTTAAATGACTACTTTTACTTCCTATAACTCCCTTCTCTCTCAAAATTCTCCATAATAATTAATTCAATTTGAGGCTAAAAATAACACAAATTTTCACAAAAAACAAACTTATATTCATTCATAAACAAGTATAAACACATTTAACACTGAGTTCTCTCTCCAAATAGTCTAGGATGAGAAAATTTTCCTAAGTACAAATCACTTAACACACATTTACAATTAAACACATAAGTGACACAAACACTAAACACAAGACATAAAGACTAACACACTTAAAAACATGAGTTCAAACAAACAATTCCTAACACTTAACCTAATGCCACTTTTCATTAGAAGGAACAAATTCTTGTCTCTCAGTAGTCTCTCTAGGAATATAGAGTTGATAAAATGAATGGTGGTGACGAGCTCTAATACTATCATCTTTAATCCACTTTTGCTTAAATAACATCGCCTTATCCACTTCCTCTATATAACTGGTATTACTGAATTGCATCCTAAGTTGCACCCAATATGTTCTAGATAAGCATGCAATTCAAGCACCTTAGTCTATAATACAGATATAATATTCTCCATCTTGTTGATCTTCTATGATATTCCTTCAATACTAATGGCTAAGAAACTGTTATACATCTTCTGTGCACTTTCACTAATGAACTTCTTCTTCATGGCTTCTTCCTTCTTCTTCAAATCCATCTCCCAAGAAGTCATTTGCTATAAATCTCTCTCTTTCTTATACTTTTTGGGCTAAAAATAATCTGGGGTGAAATTCCTTCACAAACCCCTTCTATTTATAGGCCTAATTCCCCCTCATAACTTCTAGGCACGACTAGAACTGCCAAGTCATGTTTATTCCAACTAAATTGCAGTTATACCTTCTAAAAATTAAAATTTGCACATGTGATTAAACTGTCGCGCTTAAGAGCCGGATCTTCCAAATTCTTATTATAACATGTCTAGGTTACTAAATAAAGTTTAAAAATCATTACTAGCACATAATAAACTAAAACTACCCCAAATTTCTTAATCAGACTCAAAACAACAATCAAAGAAAAAAAAACACACTGATAGCTATGGGTTGCCTCCCACAAAGTGCTTGGTTTTACGTCGTCAGCACGATGTAACCAGTGCTCATTCTGGTTGACCCAACATCATTCCATCATTATATTTATGTTGATCCCCTATATAATAAGGTTTCAGTCTATGTCCATTCACTTTTAAAATTTTCTCATAATTAGGATCTTTAATATCCACAGCTCCATAAGGATAAACTTTTATCACAATAAATGGGCCCATCCACATGGACTTAAGTTTGCCTGGAAATAATCTTAACCTTGCATTATATATCAAAACTTGTTGCCCTGACTGAAAATTTTTAGTAAGAATCTTTTGATCATGCCACATTTTCATCTTTTCTTTATAAATCTTAGCACTCTCATAAGATTCATTCCTTATCTCTTAAATCTCATTTAATTGTAACTATCATTTCTCACCAGCATCTTTTAAATTATAATTGAACTCTTTAATAGCCCAATATACTTTATGCTCAAGTTCAACTGGTAAGTGAAAAACTTTCTCAAATATTAGCCTATATGCAAACATTCTTATAGGAGTTCTATATGCAATCCTATAAGCCCACAAAGTATATTCAAGTTTGACTAACAAATCCATTTTTGTTGGATTCACAGATTTTTCCATAATTCTTTTAATTTCCCAATCGGATAATTCAGCCAAACCACTTGTCTGAGGATGATAAGCAGTAGCAATCCTATGATTTATATGATATTTCTTTAATAACTTCTCCATAATGGCATTTCTGAAATGACTTCCTCCATCAGAAAGATAACTCTAGGCATCCCAAATCTACAAAATATGTTTGTTTTCAAAAATTTTGTAACACTTTGAGCATCACATTGAGGTAAAGCAACAACTTCTATCCATTTGGATACATACTCCACTACTAATAGAATATATAAATTTTTGAAAGATGGTATAAATGGTCCCATGAAATCTAATCCCCAAACATCAAATATTTCAAATTCAAGCATATAATTGAGGGGCATCTCATTTTTTCTAGAAATATTGCCTACTCTTTGACATCTATCATAAGTTTTGATATAAGCATTAACATCTATAAAAACTGTAGGCCAATAAAATGCAGATTGTAGAATTTTGTATATTGTTTTATCAACATCAAAATGTCCCCCAAAATCAAAATTATGATATTTTTGGATAATTTCATAAGTTTCTTCTAATGGTACACATCTTCTAATGATCAGATCTTTTCCTTGTTTATATAAATATGGGTCAACCCAAAAATAAGTCTTAGCTTCAGAAATAAATTTCCTCATTTGTTGGTATGTCATTCCACAGGGTTTAAGATCACTAACATTATAGTTCACAATGTTGGCATACCACAGAACACGCCACTCATTTATAATAAACAATTTTTCATCTGAAAAATGTTCATTAATTTCTTTTTTTAAAACAGAGTGGTTTTTCTAATTCAAGCCTGGACAAATGATCAACAATTTGATTTTCAGTTCCCTTCCGATCTACTATTTCAAAATCAAATTCTTGTAAAAGAAGAATCCATCTTATAAGTCTCGGTTTAGTATCCTTCTTTTTCATTAAGTACTTAGTAGCAGAATGATCTATATGCACTACACAATAAGTTCCAATCAAATATGATCTAAATTTATCAAAGGCCTATACTATTGCTAATAACTCTTTTTCAATTGTTATATAATTAATTTGAGTTTTATTAAGAGTTTTACTAACATAGTAAATAAGTTTGAAAATTTTATCATATATTTGTCCTAAAACAATTTCAATAGCATAATCACTTGCATCACACATAAGTTCAAAAGGTTTTTCCCAATTTAGTAAAACTATAGTTGGTGGAGTGATTATTTTTTTTTAATAATTTAAAAACTTTTAGGCATTTCTCATCAAAATTGAAAATTGCAACTTTCTCCAGTAAATGGCATAAAGGCTTAGCAATCTTAGAAAAGCCCTTAATATATCGCTTGTAGAATCCACCATGTTCTAAAAAACTCCTAATTTCCCTTACATTTGTTGGATAAGGTAAATTAGTGATCACTTGAATTTTAGCAGGATCTACTTCCATATCATTTTCTAATATTTGATGACCTAATACAATTCCTCCTGCTACCATAAATTGACATTTTTCCCAGTTAAGGACTAAATTTGTTTCTTCACAGCGCTTAAGAACTTTAGATAAATGTTCTAAACATGAGTCAAATGAAGTTCCAAATACTGAAAAGTCATCCATAAATACTTCAATCCCTTTTTCAATTAAATCACAAAAAATTGCAATCATACATATGTGCATTGTAGTAGGGGCATTACATAAACCAAAGGGCATTTTTCTAAAAGCAAAAGTACCATAAGGATTAGTAAATATTGTTTTCTCTTGATCCTCATATGATATTTGAATTTGGTGATAACCAATATATCTATCCAGAAAACAAAAGTATTTATGCTAATATAGTCTATCCAGCATTTGATCTAGAAAGGGGAGTAGAAAATGATCTTTACTAGTGGCAAGATATAATTTTCTATAATCAATGCATATTCGCCACCCTGTAAGTTGTCTAGTATGTATTAACTCATTATGCTCATGTTAACCTCACTTTTGGTTGAGGTCTAGTCTTTCTCTTTAGTAGCCTAGGGTCTAGTCATAGGACTTTCCTATTGACTATTCTTAGAGAACTAGAAAAAGGCACCCTCACCATTAGAACTTCTAAAATCTTCTTTAATCACCTTGAAGTTCCACATATTGGTCCTAACCTCTAGCACTTAATAGGGGGTCATTATGGAGGAGCTCAAGAGAGTTACTATAGGGCTATTTGACCTTAGGGTTGACCTTGGGTGTTGGTCTAGAGCTAAGGCTCTCACTTCACTCACAATCACTCACTACCCTAAACCTAGAATTTCCTGACTTTAGTCCCTTGAAACTTTGGGAAACTCATGTAAATGGTCCCTTAAACCTACTAGCCCTAAACTAGGTTTTAGCCAAGACCAGTACATAGAGGACCCAAATGAGGTTTCTATTAGTCCATGACTTACTTTTGGTGGTTAATTCCCTAATTTTACCCAAAATACTCAGCCTGACCTTTTGCCCCTAAACTCTCCCAATTTACCTAAGTACCCTTGAAACTCTAAATTTGGTCAAAATTCCCAAATTTATCCAAAATACCCAAATTTGTTCAAAAGTCATTTCAAATTTTTTAAAAATATCCAAATTACCCAAAATCACCCAAAATTGCCAAATTTCCAAAATGCTCCTCCTTAGCCAAAAATTCCAAAAATTTCAAAAAATCCTAAAAATTCCTAAAACTTTCAAAATATTTCCAATTTCACTTTTCTTAACTACCACATGACCCAATTTAGCCAATTTGACCATCTTTGACCAAAACCACCAAATTGCCCTTAAGGGGCCCAATTTCCCCAAATGCACTTCAAATATCCATCAAATTGGTTCCCATTTCCCCCAATTTCAATTATAAACTCAAATTCACCTTTAATATGACCAATCTAAACCAAATTTAGGCTTAATTGGCCCATCCTTTGAGCCCAATTTTGATCCAAATCAAAAGCCACAATTTTGGTCACATGACTTAATCTCACCCATTTAAATTTTATGTTGAAAACTCTTCATAACATTCTCATACATCAAACTTGACCTTCAATTGGCCTTGATGAAGCCTCAATTTCATTTAATTTTGACTTAAGTCCAAGAGCCCCAAATTGGCTGTCTCAAAATTCCACCAAATTGA